>JAJHUR010086641.1:0-16505 GCA_027495735.1 Lutjanus campechanus
ACACACACACACACACACACACACACACACTAACACACACACACACACACACACACACACACACACACACTCCACATGGGGGTCAGAAGGTGAGCACACACACACACACACACACACACACACACACACAGAGCCACACAGGTATTATCTACAGGCGTATTACTGCAGATTGTTTTTATATTTAAATTTTATTTTTATATTTACACGCATTTGATCCTTTTTCTTTATTCTTAATTCAAATTGTTCAATTTGTGTTCTAGTTATTCATAAATATTAAAAACACCAGTGAAAGTTTACTGTTTCTGAGCGCCCTGATGTTAGATTTTGGATTTTTTACAGCGTCAAATAAAAATAAAGTTGAGAAAACTCTGATTTTTAAGTAAAACTCTTAAGTTCTGAAATAAACTAAAAAAGAAAAAAGGTTTTGCCGACCTTTAATCTTGTGCTGAGATATATTTTTTTTGAGTTTCTGTATTTCAAAAGTTGTTTAACTTGACGTCATTTTGGTGCTTAAAGCTCCTACAAAGGAACTTTCAGATTTTGTTGATTTTGGAGCCCCCTGTGGACAAAAACGGTACTGTTTCCTCCACCTAACCATGAAATATAACGTTAAAAATGAAATGATCTAATTAATTAATTAAATTAAAAATCACCTCCTGCTCTTTTTTAACTGGCTAACATAAGACTCAGTGTAACTTTGTCGGGGGGAAATCTGATTTCAAGGTGAATCCAACGCAGAGGCAGACATTAAGAATAAATATTACTCAAGTTAATTAACATATACGAAATACTTTTGACGCTCTCATAGTTAACTTTTCCTTTTAGGAATCACTTGTTCTGTTTAAATATTATAACATGAACCATGTGTTGAATTAACTGATCGTATTTGTGGCTGATTAGTAAAACATATCAGCAAAAACAAATCCTGTTAAAGGGACAGTTCACCCCAAAATGAAAAATACATATTTTTCCTCCTGCCTGTAGTGTTGTTTATTCAGCTGGATCTTTTTGTTGTGAGCTGCAGAGTTTTGGAGATATCGTTCGTGGAGATGTCAGACGTCTCTAATGGAACCAGATGGCACTCAACACCAAAAAGAAAAATAACAACAAATCATGACAGATCTTGTTGTGAGCAGTTTCATGTAGGAACTACTTTCTTTCTAATAGAAAAGAAAGTAGTTCTCACTGATTCTAAAGTAGTTCTGGTGGATTATTCTGCAGAATACACGAAACTGCTCACAACAAGGTGTGTTGTTTATCCAGGTAACGACTTCTGGTTTTGAATTTTTCAGATGTTTTTTTTATTTTTGGTGCTTTCAGCGTGCCGAGTGCCATTTAGTTCCATTATATTGGAGAGAAGGCAGACATGTCCACAGCTGATATCTCCAAACCTCTGCAGCTCACACCAACAAAAAAAAAAATCAATGGATTAAACAGCACTACAGGTAAGAGATGGAAAATATGTATTTTTGATTTTGGGATGAACTGTCTCTTCAAAGAGGGTAACTGTATTCAGAATAACATACTCATTTTTGTATTTTAAGTACTGTATCCTGTTACTCTTTAACCCCGTGTGTGTCAATAAAGAGCATCAGCTGATTTATCAATATCAGAATTTTTTTTTTTTTCCCGTATCGGCATCTGGCCCCATAAATCCAGCATCAGTTGGGTTTTAATTCACTAATTCACACATTGTATGAATATCTATGAGGAGACACACAAATATGCTGACTCACACACACTCACACACACCACACCCCACACACACACACACACACACACACACACCTGATATTCTATCAATTCTCCCTCAGCAATCTGTCGGCCCCCCGCGACCATGAAATATGAATGAAATACAATTAGCAGCTTTAAAGTACTTCATCAAGGCCAAGGCCTCCATCCAAACACCCCCCCAAAAAAACCCCAAAACACACACACACACACACACACACTTCAGTGAACTCTGTCAGAAAATAAAATAAATAAATAAATAAATAAAATAATAAATAAAAAATAACACCGTCCTTGGACGGAGCGTCAAATCACAAACATGTGTCAGAGCAGCGGATAAATAATCGCGCCTCACAATGGCTGTAAATTTTTATAAACATCGACTTTTGGCTTTTAAGGAATACAACTTTTTTTCCCCCAGCCTTTAAATTTCAGTTTTGTGTCTCGGAGCGCGGCGCTTTGCCCTCGTGACTCCCCTGCCATCCCTCCATCCTAAAATTTAATGGATGCAGTGACTCATTAAAAAGTGAAGGGGGGGGTTGGAGAGGGGGGTGGCGGAGGGGTGGGGGGGGGGCAAAAAAATTAGGAAAGAGACAGAGAGAGATAGAGACAGAGAAAGCGGTGCTTCATTTCCATGGCGTTACCATGGCAACAGCAGCGCAGGAGAGACGGCGAGGTGCCCTTCTGCCGTCGCAGCGCCTCGCCGCCGAATATTAACCAGGCCTGTATGCTCAGGTGCTAATTAGGAGAGGAGAGGAGAGGGAGGAGGAGGAGGCGAGGAGGAGGGAGGTCAGGAGGGAGGAGAGGGGACGAGAGAGTGAGAAGAAGAGAGTGAGAGGAGAGGTCAGGAGGGGAGAGGGGTGGGGTTGGGGGAGAGAAAAAACACACACAAGAGGCGACAAGAAAGAGGAGGAGGAGGAGGAGGAGGAGAAAACTGGGGTGAGGAGGAGAGAGGAGGTCAGGAGGGGGCAGGGGGATGAAGAGGAAGAGGAGGAGAAGTGGGAGCAAAGAGAGAGGAACAGGTGGTGAGAGGAGGAGGAGGAGGAGGGAGAGGTAGAGGAGAGGAGGTCAGGAGAGGGGAGGTCAGGGGGTCGATGAGGAGGAGGGGAGGAGATAAGACAAAGAACAAGACGGGACTGAACCGTGTCGGGGTAACGTTAAATTATGACCGCAGCCGGAGGAAACGTGATCGATCATTTTCACGTTTCATTTCTCACGTTTATAACAAAAGTTCATGAAAATCCGTTCAGATTTACAGTCGATTTGTCGTGAAGTTTGCATCTTTTAAAACACGCCGGGCCTCATGTCAGAACCACTCGTACCAACTGATTCAGTAGAACTTGTCGCATTCATCAGTTTTCTCATATTTTGAATTTTCTTTCAGACACAAACACGATTCACGAGGTCCAGACCTGTCGTGAGGTCACGTGCAGTCTGTCTGCTGTTACCCAAATTAAAGTTTGAGGACATTCTGAGCATGAAAAATAAATTACACTTCATATTTATGTCGACATTATTTTACTTGACTGCATTTCACATTATAATATAATTGGAAATATACACATGAAGCCTTTTATCATTAATTTAATGATGTATTATTACCTGCTGTCGGGTGAACCGACTGTATATCTTCACATGCAGCTTTATGAAGTTGCTGTCCAGGGGATCATCCTCACTTATTCTGTCCTCTATCACGGTCATAAAAACTTCCCCTTGATTCGCTCCTCCTGTTGCAGTCGTACATCGTCTTTTCTTTCTTCTTTTAAGCCATTTTCATGTCGAGACGTTTCTTCTCTATTTCAGGGACAGTCTGACCCTCAGGTAACATTTACATTAACACACGTTTTTCCCTGTTGTTTGCTTTAGCGGGTCCCTTAAAGGGGCAGTTCACCCAAAAATGAAAATTCAGTCATTATCTTCTCACCCTCATGCTGACTGAAGCTCAGGTTTAGTTTTTTAGTCCACAAAACACTGCTGGAGATTCACAGGAAAACAGTGTTGCAGAATCTCCCAAACAATGGGGAAAAAAACAAAAACACCCCATAAAATGCCTCCATACTGCTCGACTGGTGTAATCAAAGTCTCCTCTACAGTGAAGATTCAGGATAAAAACATGATGCAAATGACGTAATTTGTGTCAATTTAGCGTGTCAGGGCTTTAGGAGACTTGGATTACACCAGACGAGCAGGATGGAGGCATTTTGTGTTTTGTTTTTTGGTTGTTTGTTACGTCTGAAACTGTGTCTGTTAAACCCGGCCTTCAATCGGCATGAGGGCGAGTAGGTAATGGCCCTTAATGACCCTTCAATTCCACTGCTGGAGCTGTTAAATGACAAATATTCCTTTATGGATCAATGAAAGCTTCAAACTCCAAACTCGTGACATAAGCACAGAAGTGTGTGCACACAGCGGGTGTGGTTGGGCATAAAAGAGAAAGGAAAAAAAGGAATGACAGCGGCTGCGCTCTGAGCAAACGATCAAGTAGAGGGACTGAAGTTTAGAAGTAAAGTTGACTCGTGGCAGTAAATGTACAGTTTGCCCCTGAAAACACTGCAGAAGTTCAAGACATTCCCACGTCTTGTCTCCCAGCTGCTGGGTAAAGTGAAGGAAGAGTCTGCGCCGCCTCTAGGTTACAAAATGTGGATAAAATAAAGTTTTTACAGGTCACCAGCCAATTACTATCAAAAGAAACTGACTTGAGGTCTAAGTAAACACTTGAGGTCTCATTTAGGATCTGTGAGATGCTCGGAGCTGGTGCAGGCAGCTGAAAATGAGTTTCTGCGTTTCTGTTATTGAGAAAATAAGTGAAAAGCGCCTCTGACTCAGTTGCAGTTGAGACAGGGAGTTAGTGCAAGAGATTTGAAACGAGCGACATCGATGAGGTAAACTGCTGTAAAAGCCCACCTGCACTTCTCCTTGTTTATTTTTAAGCTCGACGCAGCGCACCCGGCGCGCGAGGGTGCACACAGCTTAAGTGATGTCAGAGCAACGGTCAACGGGGAAACTCCAACACTTGACCGACCAATCATGTAACTTCATCACTCAGTCAGTAACTCAGTCACCAGTCGGACTTTCAGGGTTTTTAAGGCTGAACCTGCACTCTGCTGTGGTCAAACCAGAAAGAGGAGAGGAGAGGATCTGAGAGTGAAGACGAGGAGCGGTGGAAGGAGAGGAGAAAGTGAGGATTTATGAGAGAACGGAGGAAGGG
Organism: Lutjanus campechanus; assembly: GCA_027495735.1. NCBI lineage: Eukaryota > Metazoa > Chordata > Actinopteri > Lutjaniformes > Lutjanidae > Lutjanus > Lutjanus campechanus. Next base: position 4,940 of record JAJHUR010086641.1, read on the forward strand.
GAGAAATAAGAGGAGATGAAGGGAAAAGGAGAGGGAAAGAGGGAACAAAGGAGGAGAAATGGTGACGTGAAGAAATCAGAGTGTGTGGAGGAGAAAAGAGGGAGGAGAGAGAAGGAGTAACAGTGAGGAGTGAGAGTCAAGGGATGAGGTGACAAAAAAAGTGGAAAAGGGGGGAGAGGAGAGGGAAAATCCAAACAAAGAGAAGACATGTGTGGAAGAGAAAGTTTAAAATGAAAATGAGAGATACAAGAGAGAGATACAGAGGAATGAAGAGAGTGAGGAAAGAAGGAAGAAGGGGAGAGGACCTGAGGAATAGATAAAAGACGAGAGAGAAAGCATAAGAGGAGGCAAAGGACAGATAAGGTAATGATGGAGGGATGAAATAAAGGAAGGAGCTCCTTGAGAGATAAGCAGAAAGAAGAGATGAGATGGAGGGATGATGTCAAAAAAAGAAAGGCAATAATAAATTAAGGAAACAGTAGAGGACAGAGAGACGAGGAGGAAAAAGAGGAAGGAGTACGGACAGCAAAGAAAAAAGGGATAAGAGTCACAGAGGGAGGAAGAAAAAGAAGGAGAGATAAGGAGAAAACGGGAGGAGAGGAAAAGGAGATTGTGATGAGGGAGAAGAGGGAGGAGATAAGGAAAAAGGGAGAGGGAGGAGAGATAACAGTAAAGGAAGAGAGGAGGGAGACATGAGAGAAAGGGGAGGAGAGGAAGCTGAGATAAGAAAGAAGGAGGAGAGGAAGGACAGATTGAGATGAAGGAGGACAGGAAGGAGATAAGGCAGCTCAAGAAGGAGGAGAAGAAATAGAGATAAGGAGAAAGACAGGAGGGGGGAGACATAAGGAGAAGGAGTGATGGAGAAAAGAAGACAAGAAGAAGGAGGAATAAGGATAAAAGGTGAGAGGAGGCAGAGACAAGGATAAAGGAGGTGTAGAAAGACAGCAGACAGAGGAAGAGCAGAAAGAGACATGAGGAGAATTTAGGAGAAAAGGGAGGCGTAAGAAGGAAATATGAGAGGAAGGAGAGATTAGAAGAAAAGAAGAGAAGAGGAGAGGAGGGACATAAGGAAGCCCAGAAAGGAGATAAGCAGAAAAAGGCGGAGGAGGAATCAACGAGGACTGGGGGAAGGAGAAATGAGAAGAAAGAATTAGAATGAGATAAAGAGAAAATAGGAGGAGAGGGAGGAGAAATGGAAGGAAATGAGCAGAGGAGGGAGATCATCATGTCTCCCTCCTCTGCTCATTTCTTTCCCAGGAATGGAAGGAGAGATGAGGAGGAAACAAAAAAGAGATCAGGAGAAAAGAAGACAAGAGGAAGGAGAGATGAAGAGAAATTAGGAAAGGAGGAAGATGAGGACAGAGGACAAGATGAAGGAGATAGGGAAGCTCAGAAGGAGCCAAGAAAAAAGGGAGGAGAGGAAGTAGACATAAGGAGAGAGGAGAGGAGGGCTGAGAGATAAGGAGAAAAGAAAATTGGAGGAAGGAAGAAAAGGAGGAGACATTAAGGGAGTGAAAGAGGAGATAAGCAGAAAAAGAAGAAGTAGATATAAGGAGAAATGGGGGAGGAAGGAGAGGTAAGGATAAAGGAGGAGAGGGGGAGACAAAGAAATGAAAGGAAAGAGATAAACAAAAAATGAGGAGAGAAAGAAGAGATAAGGAACGAGTAATAACGAGGTGGGAGGAGAGGACAGAGCGATTAGAGAAATGGGGGTGAGGAAGGAGAGATAAGGAGGGAGGAGGAGAGGAATGAGAGATAAAATAAAAAGAGGAGGGAGACACAAGGAGAGAAGACGAGAGGAAGTCGATGAAGAGATTGGGAGAAAGGAGAAGAAGAGGGAGATGTGGAGGAGGGTGGAAAGGAGGAGTAGAGGATGGACATAAAAAAGGAGGAGAGGAAGGAGACATTGAGGAAGGATGGGAGGAGGGAAACATGGTGGAAAAGAGGAGAGGAAGAAGAACATAACAAAAGAGGAGAGGACAGAGAGATAAGGGGAAAAGGAAAAGGGACATAAAAAGGAAGAGAGGAAGGAGACATAAGGAGGAAAGGAGAAGACTAAGGAAACACAAAGAGAAAGGAGGAAGGGTATAAAGAGAAAATGAGGAGAGGAAGGAGACATAAAGAGGAAAGGAGGTGAGAAAGGAGAAGAGGAGGGAGACATATGGTGGAAAGGAGGAGTGGAGGAAGGACAAAACAAAAAAAGAAGAGAGGAAGGAGAGATGAGGAGAAAATGGGGAGAGGAAGGAAAGATGAGGAGAAAGGAGGAGAGGAAGGAGACATAAAGAGAAAAAAGGAAGAGAAGAAGGAGACATAATGAGGAAAGGAGGAGAGGAAGGAGACATGAGTAGTAAGCAGAATCATGTGCGTCTCGTCTCCTCGGAGCCCGTCAGGTTGATCTGTTCTGCTCTGAGAGGTCAGCAGGGGACAAAGGAGGTGAAAGAGGGAGAGACAGAGGAGGGAGGAGGGAGGAGGGAGGAGAGGAGGAGAGGAGGATGATTAAAGGCAGAGGGAGAAGAGGAGATGAAAAGAGGCTTACAGAGGTATAGACAGAGAGGAGGAGAGAGGGATGAGAGGAGGCGAGACAGAGGAGGTGTAGAAAGACAGCGAGCCGGGTCAATAAAACATGCATGAGCCAGTCGCTCTGTGTACATCTGTGTGTGTGTGTGGATGTGTGTGTTTCCATTTGCATGTGTGTGTGCGTGTGTGTGTGTATATGTTCATGTATGTTCGTCTCCGTCCTCTTCATGCATGTCCTCATCCATACGCGTCTTTGTCTCCTCCCTATATGTCGTCATCTCGTGTGTCTGATGTTTGGCGTGTCTGATTCGGCCTCTCTCGTGTATATGCGTGTCCTCACATCACGTGTACGTATTTCCGAGTGTACGCGTGCATGAATGTCTCCATATGTGGATGTGTGTGTGTGCGTGTGTGTGTCTTCACGTGTCCTCAGCTAACACGGCGCCGTCTCCATCCAGCCATGAGCTGCTATAAGCCTGAGAGACTGTGTGTGTGCTCCGACACACACTTATATTCAAGCTGTATATAGGTCAGTGCAGCCCGTCCATGCTAACAGTGACTGCGCCGCCTCACGGCCTCGACTTCACGTCATTTAGCAGCAGATGTCATGATGAAAAAATAAAACGTGTGTTAAAGGAACAGAAAAGCTCGAGTTTTAAGGAGACAGGCCCGTCCGTCAACGGACAAAAGAATAAAAGGTACAGATCCCAAATTATTCATGTGAGCACATCATTTAGTCCCGAGCTCGGCGCTAACAGATTAGCTCTCACTGTGATAAAGTGATAGCACACAAGCTAACACTGATGTTCTCTCGAGTCACAATAAGATCCTTGATTCCACTTTTAACAGAACTTATGTTTAACTAGAGTGGATGTAACCTCTTTGTAATCACCAACATATTGATTATTAGTAACTGTAATTTAATTACATGTATTTTCAGTTACTTTAACAGATAACAGTGGCCTGGTAGCTCAGCTGTACTCGGGCTGTCAGTCCTCTGCAGCGGCCGTGGGTTTGACTCCCGTCTACGCCTGTTTGCTGCATGTCTCTCTCTCTCTCCCCCTTTCCTGTCATATCTTCAGCTCTTCTATGGATTAAAGGCATAAAAATATATAAAATACTTTAACAGACAACAACTGCATTCATTTCGTGATGTGTAACAGATTGCAAAACTCACAGTTCAGATCGTATCATGGTTTTGAGTCATGGATATTAACAATAACAATAATTCTATACATTACACTTCGATTACTACAGTGTATTATGTTATACTATAGTAGATATAGGAGATAATTATACACTGAATAGTATAATACAGTACTACAGTCTGTAGTCCAGCTCTGATCTGATTGGTTATAAAGTCATGAGTAATAGCCAATCAACACAGCTCCGGTGAGCTGAGCAGAACTGTGTGTAGTTTCTTTGTTACACCAGTGAAACTGCTGAAGTCACGGCCGGGATTTCACTCGACAGAAGCAACGTGACGGCTTTTAAATCAGTCGCTCCTCCTTTTTCTGTTTTTTAAAAAAGTCCACTGCTACAAAGAGATGCACTGCAGAGAAACACACAGTGTGCACACAAGTCTGCATTGAGATTTATGGAATCATTACTTGACGATGATCCGTTACACCCCTAATATAACCACTTACATATAAGCTTATTCTCCAGAACTTTTAGTATTCTCGCAGATATTTGCACAAATTTTTGTCATAATTAGTGTATGAATAATGTGTGGATATTTGTACCAAATGTGAAGAACTTTCCCTCCAAGCAATCTCGAGGTATCACGTTCAGAAGAGTCAGATGGACATGAGGTCACAGCGACCATCAACCACCAAAATCTAATCGGTTCATCCTCGAATACAAGTGAAGATTTGAAATTGTAAATCACAGAGGACCTTCAGCAGACAGTACATCAATGTGCACAAAACAAATTAGGCTGATCGGTGCTGTAGTGATCAAGATTAGGTCCGGACACAAACACACAAGCGATGACATGGAGGAGATGATGAGAGCTGATTCATTGCAACACTTTAAGAGATTCAGATGGTCTGAAGTGTGGTTGTATGAGGTACTTATCCATAATCAGCGTATTACCTACAGTAGATGGCGGTCGACGCCCCCAGTTTGGTGAAGCAGCAGGAGTACTGGTGTAGGAAGTTGAGCAATGTACTGCTGAGGACAGGCTTAGCAGCAAAACAGATTTCAGACACCTGAAAAAAAGAAAGAAAAAAAAAAATCGGGATCAGTTTATGAGTACACTATATTTAGAACTTCTACTTCACCATGAAACAGACTTTTCTGATGGGAAACCATCATTATATAAACCAGCCGGCTGCCCACTGCTGCTGATACTAGGATGGGTTAAAATGCAGAGACTGAATCTCACTGTATGTTTTGTTTTGTTTCACTGTATATGTGACAATAAAACCTATAAATCCTTAATAAACCTTTACTTTACATGACAGGAGACTCCAGGCTAACACTGCTAGCCTACACACTTTATTGTCGTTTTAGCATTTAGTCGAGTAATTACCATATTTGCATCTGGTATCCTGTGTTTAATATATCTATGGTCTCACCATACAGAATGCTCAATGATGCTAATAATTTAGCATTAACATCACTGAGTACTCAAACCTTTAGAGCTAACAATTTAGCATTCATGCTTGTATTAAGTTAGTAAATGTAAAGTTCATACAACACGTAATCATTTTAATTATTCAGTTAGCTGAGTCATAGCTGTCTCCATGCTAACACGTAGCATGTATGCTAGTATGAAGAGTTGATAGATTATTGCGTTGGTTTACTAATTTGTTAGGTTAGCATGTATGCTAGTTTGTATGCACTCTACTGAGTGATGACAGCCTGCATGCTAACACTTTAGCATTCAGTTTCTTGCGGGATAATGGACTCCATGCTAATATGGACCTGATGCTAAAACCTGACAGCAGACACCAAGCTAAACCTTTAGCTTTTACTTTGATGAGTGACAGCAACATCCAACGTAATATGTGCATAAATAAACATAATTACAGGGTTCAACATTTTTGAGTGTGTCAGAAATCTGTTCTGCCCAAAGTCAATTTTTACTTGCCCCAAATTATTTTAGTTATTAGCAATTATCAAAAAACACTAAAGTTAATTATCATGTTTAATCCAGGGCTGCAATGTCTATAAAATATAAGGAAAAAAGTGAAAAATGTCCATCCCAGTTCCTCAAAGTCCAAAATGATGTCAGAGATTCAGTTTAATATGATAACAAACTGAGAAAAACAGGAAATCTCCATATTTGAGAGGTTGAAAACAGCATTTTCTGCCATTTTTGTATGAAAAATTAAAAAATAATAATCATCACCCCTATTCCTAGTTTAATAGTTTAATAGTTTAATTGTTTTCACCACTTGCCCTGTGCTGCAGTCCTTATTGTTGAGTTATTGTTATGTGAATAAGTTTCACTTTCACCTTAACTTTTCAGCAGCTGTTTAAACTGCGGGCCTCCGACACAGAAGAGTTACCATTTCTAAGAACATATGCACTAAGGGTCGTGTAAGGCGCTTTGGATAAAAGGTTCCACCAAATGGCACATTTTAATGACAAGTTAAATCCTTTATGGGGATTTAGTGAAAGGACTTTAAACTTTCTATTTAAAAAAATCATTTTATTTTTGGTCTGTCTTTTATAGGATAAACTCAGCCATAGGCAGCCTGCAGTTTATACTGATGGAAGATTATTCTGGAGGTATTTTGGTTATTTTACACAGTATACAGGGGAGCGTTGTGTGTTTTTTACATCCACACAGAGCTGCACAATCAGGTGATTGAGTTATTCAGTGAAAATTCGGTTTCTTCATTTATACTGACATGTGTTGTTTTAAATGTTTTCTGTCTGGAGTTTAAATTGTCACAATATTGAGTTTTTGTGCCATTTGAAAACAGTAATCATGACTGTTAACTGTCACCTCAACATCTTGCTGCACAAATACAATTTTCCCATTATTCATGCTGCACAATTTAAAACCACAAACACATGCACTAGCTGAGTGAACGCAGGTTTATTGGTCCTCTTCTGAATAATTTCTCTGCATCACGCTGTTCTTTATCTGTATATGATGGTTCTGTATGCACAGAGGTTCTTGCCGTAGCTGCACCTCATCACAAAAGCTACTTTATTTATTTACCTTTATTCAACCTACTTTGAGGCTGGAGGCCTCTTTACCAGGCAAAGACAGCAGCAAAAACAAGCTGCAGACAAAATAATGGATAAAACACAACTATCAACAGACTGCAGTACTGAAATAAGAATAATAACAGTTAACACATGAGTCACTGGAGCTGTAATCAACCAAAGAAAGTCTTAGTTGATTGATATTCTGCTACTCTTCAGCCATTAATTGGTTGATGGGGGAAAAAAAATCACCAAAAAACTTCTTCCACAAAAAGCAACAAGAACAAACAGTTACTGGCATCTGCTCTCGATATTTATTTGGCTAAAAATGAAGTTTAATGTTCACACAGTTTCTCTTAAAGTCTGTGTACAGGAAAAAGGGAGTTTTTCTTCTTAACACATTAAACATGTTAGAAAAAAAGAACTCTGTTAGTACTGAATCGTGGAGTTAGCTCGTTAAATTGTTGGTCATGATTTTTATGTTCATGATTTTTGGGCGGACCTGAAACATGGCTCGGTGACATACTGGACCCACGGTCCCCCAGTACTAAATAACTTAATAAACTAAATAACAAAACAAACCAACCAATGACAATGAACAGACAAGAGCATAACAGATATTGACATATCATCCAAGCATATCAATCAACCAACCTTGTGCCTTGTAATTCAAGTGGCTAAACCAAAAGGCAGACATGAAGGCCTTCTTTGCCATCTGTGTCTGTACGTTCGAGACAAACAGAAGCTGGAGTACGTCTTGTGATCTGAGACAACAATGACTAATCTGACTGGGCTCCTTTAATCTTCTGCTGCATGTTTGCAGTGTTGAAAGTGTTTCTTAATACTGAAGACAACTTTGAAGGGAGACCAAGACGTCTCCTTTACAATTACGCCTGCAAGTCAGTTGCACTGCAAACCTACTTCCTGCCGTCTCTATCTTTGAAAGTTGTCAAGGTGCATTGCCGCTGGGGCTGTGCCACGTCTACCTAAATGTCCACAGTCAAACATAACGGTGGACGATGATATTGTTGTTTGGCAGTTTTGTGGAAGCTGAGATAAGAAAACAATTATGCAAAAACACAACAGCTCGATTGAGAGAAACGCACTAACAGCAGCCTGCAGAAAAGAAACACAGCTGCCAACAATGCATCTTGGGTTCACCTAACTGGTACAATAAAAAAAATAATAAATGGATATGTAGTGCAACACCAGCAGCAACAACTTCCTTTTATTTTCTCTCACATATGTCAACAACTCATGTCAACCTCAAACACAGAAGGATTTTACACGATGTTAGAATGGTAGAGGGCTCAGTGGTCGACGGCCGAACTCTAACTGCCACATCTGCTCGGAGGAAAAGAACAAGAAAACGTTCTGAGCGGCTAAGACCTTTTCATTCCCCAAAATCACCTGGAAATGCAGGACACACGTTGTGCACGAAGCTAGCTCCATAAAGAAATGGTTTTCTCAGTCTGGTGTGGAACAACTTGACCTCAATCCCATCCAGCACCTTTGGGACGATCTGGAACACCGACTACGAGCCAAACCTGATCACCCAACAGCAGTGTTAGACCTCACTGATGTTCTTGCTCTTGTCCAACATTTGGTGTAAAGACTGGGACCAAAAGAGTGGAGGCTGTTGTAGCTGCTGATTAGTGCTCATGGTTATCGAAAGACCAACCAGTTCTCATCCCAGCTCATCACAGAACAACGTTTTGTCACCACCTCACAGAAAAGCCTTTTTAAAATGTGATGAAGGCTGTGAAAAATTCGTAGTTTTGTAAGAATTATGCACAAAAAACAGACATGATGCATTTAATTTTATGTATGTTACAACTTTTAATAATGTTTAAGTTTAAATGGGACACAAACCCTGGTATCCTGTGTTTGTTGGAGCCATTCTCACTCTCTATATGACATCGAGAGCCCAGTGTATCTCATACAGCTACAGATGGGTTTACATTGAAGTCAAAAGCCCTGTGCATCACTTTCAGTCACCAACGGATACCGAGTGCATCTCTGAGTTGTTGCGGGGTGGTGACAAAAGTGTTATGTGAAAAATTGGGAATGAGACGGGGCTGGAAACACATTCAACTATCACATATGGCCGTAATGTTCAGCTGTACACATACTTTTGGCCTAAGCATGCTATACTTCTTAAGAGCAGTACATAACCTGAGAGAAAACTCCTTGTGCGGCTCAACTCAGGACAGAAAGGTCTCTTTTCAGATTTAAAACACCCCTGATCATTCATCCATATCATCCAGACAGGCTAAATCAAGTTTGCCCGGGGGTACAGCTCAGTGACTGCAGATCAAGTTTGCCATCATCGTCTAAAACAAACCATCCGTCTGCCTCTTGTCGCCTCTTTTAACGTGGGGTTTCCCTCTGACACGCTCACTCAGGGATTACAGGAGTATCACTGACTGCTTCCTTCCTGCTGCTTATTTGTACGATCACTGTTCGAGGAATCCAAGCTTCATCTGCCGCCGCTCTCATTGTGAGTCGCTCCGGATAAGACTGCCTCGGATGCAAATGTAAATGTAAATAACCGTCCAGCGATGGTACTTGTGCGTATAAAAGCGCTGCTGGGGGTGTAATGCATTCTTTCGCGGTGCGGGGGGAGAGAAAAAAAAAAAGGCTTCCTCCTCTTCCTCTGAATAGGCAGGATGGGCCACCTCGCCGAAGAGAATTCCATTAGTATTGGTTTCTGTGGAGGGTTTTACTGTCACATGGGCTGTAATGCTGCCTCAGAGGGCCTTTACGGCCTGCCAAGAAAAATTTCTGAAGCCGGTTGTGGAGGGAGCCCTGCTGAGGAAAAAAAAAAAAAAAGCTCAGGGCTGCACAAAAGGACTTCTAATAAACTTTTATCAGTCACAGTGCTTTGCTCCAGAGCAGATTTATTCTTTCATGTTACTCTATTTCCACTCTGTCTTTTATGGCTGCAACGCTGTGGGTCTGGATCTGGAGCGGGTCACGGCCGCGCTGCTTATGGACGATGTCCACGAGACGAGAGCGGGAACATGAGTTAAATCACCTAAACGACTGCAGATTTTTTTTTTTTTTTTCTGATTAAAATCCCAATTTGGCTGTGAGGAACTGTGCAGGTTTCAAGAAGTTTACCTTGTGGTTTGTGGGGCATTAACTTCTTGCTTACAGCCGGTATCAACCTGCATCTGGGGTGATCTGATCACAAGGGGTGAACGCACGGGACAAGACGCATTGACAACTCGTTGAGATCCGATCCCTCTGACCACATTCATTACCATCGTCCATTGCAAAGACTGACAAGTCGACGACAAATGAGCTCTCTGCCGATCGTAAAATCATGATTTAAGGTAGTGTGTCCCCTCAGAGTTGCCACAGAGTTGTTGCCTAAGTTCAGTTCATGTGGGAGAGACGATAAAAAGAAGCTGTTGTCGCTGTTCGTTGCATTGTTTCAATGTTTAAATTACGGACATGCCGTGCCAAGACAAAGACCATTTTAGACCCAGCAACGATGTCATCATCCATCAAGATGTTCCCCTTTGGACATCTGGTAGCCGTCGCCCAACCCAACATGGAACCAGCCCTGCTCCAGTTCAAGCACCTAACTTTGAGCTGTTTGGGATCATTTACACCAAAAATAAACTGGAACCAAAAGGGTTTTTTTGTGCATATTCTACAGGTTATTGTGCATTTAGCATTGCAGCCTCTGTTGATGACATCCTTGACTACAATGGTTCCTAAATAGCACCACGGTTTAACCACAGTTAAAGAAAAAGAGCTTATTTGGTGTGAAGGAGCTTGACTGGGACACATATGGGAACATCCTTTTGACACCGTGGACAGAAAATGTCTCATTTTCTGGGAAAATATGAATCTCCAGTCTCAGCAGTGTTCCTGCTTCAATGGTGCCAGTTAGCACCACCCCCTATACTTAAGCCACGCCCTTTCATAACTCATTACCTGTTTGTTTTAGGCACTTGTGGGAGTTGCCTCGCCCCCCCTTCACAAAGCATGAACGGTTTGTCATGGACACCTGTGGGAGGCACTACTTCCTTTTTCGGCTACTGCAAATTTAACAATAGCCACGTTTCTGTCATGGTATCTACGTGCTTCGCATTAGAAAAGGTTGAGGGAATCAACAAAATCTCTCCTCAATTTCACCTGTTTTTCCATTTTTTGAAAAAAGAGTTAAGATAGAAACACTTTTTCTGAATAAATTCTGACGTAGTGAAAATTTAAATCACATGACTGATCAGCTGTTGTTGACATGATCGCTGCACACAGATCTGATGGAACCTTCTTCACATTAATACATGAAAAAAAAAACCCAGAAATGTCAACTTCTTCTGCAGTGATATAATTGGCTTCTCAGACTGGAGAACTAGCGCCACCTACTGCTTATTTCATTGAACCAGCTCCTAATATTTGCATAACGGAAGTGGAAGTGGATTCATTTACTTTGTTTTTGCAGATTTACACAAAATTCTGTTAAAATTTGCAGTACATCTGTATGTAAACCTCCAGTTTGGGCAGTAAAGTGATGTTTTTGAGGTTTGTGTAGGTGGCGCTCTTTTCCTTCCATCTTTTAAAGCCAAAAAAAAAATGGCTGTTGCTGTCGCTGGAAATGTAAAGCTCATGTTTTTCTGCTTAAATACAAAAAAAAGAGCTGGCTGACGCAGAGTTAAGAGACGTGAATGGAAAAACGATTAGATACATGATGATTCACAACTGTAACAATGAGTCAAAATGAAAACGCAAACGCAAACTCGTGTGTATGCTGATTGAAATTCGGGCCGTTTAAAAAGTTTATTTTCCAGACATTTTCGGTGACACCTGGGTGACTTCACACTTCAACTTATTTCTCAACAAGTTTGCATCAATATCCAATTATTAC
>JAJHUR010086644.1:0-26275 GCA_027495735.1 Lutjanus campechanus
AGAATCTGAGTGAAGGAGAGCCTATAAGGTGCAGTTCAGACATCTGCAGGCTTGGAATAGAATCAAAAAGTGGTTATGTTATCGTGTAAATACTAATCAAAAACAAGGTGGGTTGAGGTTATGGATGAAATTTATCTCTGAAAAAGTATAATTGTAATAATTAAGTAAAATTATGTTAATTTGTTGATGCTTTGCAAAACTCTTGCAATCATTAAACAACTTCTGGAGTGCAAAAAAAGAAGAGTGCAATCACTATCAACCAACAAGTTTCCACAACTGTGTATGCACGGTTTAGTTTTTGTTAATTTATGCATTTATCACTGCCCGCCATTTATTTCTCTTTATGTTTTGTGTTTGAACTAATTAATAAAATTAGTTCAAAATGAATAATTTCATCCCACAAACACTTTTTGTGTTCTCAGCATTCGTGTGTGCCGTCATTGAAATTCGTAGAAACTGCAGGTTGAAAAATGTGCTTCCAGGCTGGTTCACCTGTAAATTAAATAAAGCATAAATAACACATGTTTCTTGTGGCGGAATTTGTTTGTAAGGAGGTGCAGAAGATTTAGTAAATCTGGTCTTCAGTGTTGCTCGCAGTATTGTATTCTTGTCAGGCTCAGAAACAGTGTTTAGACTAGGGGTTAGCAAAACTCCATTGAACCCAGACTAATGAAATTCTTTCTTTGTAGGTCGGCACTTCCTTAAGGCACAATGGCCGACCCAATCTTTTCAGCTGTTGAACAAATTTTGCTTACATAAAATATCTGCATCTGCTGTTCACAGTTAAAAATTAAGAGTCAAGAGTCAACATATTGGTCAATTAAATGAGTAAATAAAAGATAAAATGAAATGTAGTCTGTATTACAAAGTTTTTTGTGTAGCTGTAGGGAGGATCCTTCATCATGGTGATGCCTGTCATTACTTGTCAATATGTCTGCAAAACAATTGTTGTGACCGCAGACTGTATAATAAAGTGTGGTGTGTGTCTCGCCATCGCCATATTGGCAGAGCCTGGCTCCGACTAACTCTCAGTTTATCCAAAAACAACAAAGAAGTGGAGCATGAGTGGAGCTGAGGCGGCCAAATGAAGCCGTACCTAGAAGCTAGTCTCCTGTGACAGGACCCACCTGTCACTCAAAGCAGGCACGGCCTTAATTATACATAACATTAAGCCTTAATATAATTAAACGGTTGAGTTATATAAAATTTCGCCACTGAACGGTTGTCATGAACTGGGAAATTAGCTTTAGTTTTTTTGTACCAGGCTGTAAACATTTATCTTTTTATTTATCGGGGCTACGTGATGTGGACAAAATCAAATATCACATAATGTTTGACCAAATACCTCAATATTGATATTTAAATATGTTGTGACAGTATTGTCAGGAAAATTATTGATGCTGTACTAAAATATGTTTTTTAATCATCAGTAATGTGAATATAATGACTGGGTAAAGGCAAATAATACAACAGCTAGAACAGTCTGGTAAGTTCAGAAAATGACATCACTTTACTGTAATGCAGCCTTTAAAACCAGGAAAAGACAACGCTTATACCATATCATGATAAAATGATACCCACAGATGATATCTAAGGATATCTAAGATGACTTCCAGTATCTTATCATAATCAAAATATCATTGATATTATTTCTGCTGTGAAGTTGTGAATTTTAATATGAGGGTCTATGTGGTATGGACTCGCTTTTGGAAGCAGCCTCAAGTGGTGATTTGAGGTACTGCAGTTTTTGACAGGACTGCATTGGCTTCACTGGGGTTGTGACCCTGGAAGATGCCTGCCCTCAATGATCAGTTGTAAGGGAAGCTTGACTCAAGATACACAGCTGCACAATGGGTTCACTTAGTACATGTGACGTGGGCTTTTGTTGTAGACAAGTTAATGCTGAGTAATGGGGGTACTGGTATTATTACTGGCACTTTTCCCTGTTCCACTTCTTCTACCTCTACTAACTTCTGCTGTTACTTAGGATAATGTGCTAAGATGATATAAGGTAATATAAAGTTTTCTAAACTGTTCCCTTTACTTCATTTTTTTTTACCCCCCCAATTTCTTTGTCTGTCATCTGTTTGTCAGACGCTGCCAAGGCAACATGAGTTGAGGTGTGTTATGAGTGAGAAGTTTCAGCGACAGCCCTTTGGGTAATAAGACAATGACACAGTTCCTAGTCTATCTCTGGATTGAGGACAGATGACTATAATTGTTCTTTATCTCTTAGGGACAGCTTGGCTCGACCCGCTTTCAATCAGCATGGTGGCACCAAAGAGAGAAACAAAAACACACAGGGGTCAGGGCACGAGGAGCATGACTTGCAAGTGCCGCTAGGCTAACACAGTCGTGGTTCAGCCCGATGTCCTGCTTTGGTAAAAGTAAATTAACAGAGAAAATACAGTGTGACGCATGCATAACAGAGATTCAGTATCTAATACAGCATAATGTGTACTGAAACAGGTGTGAGGCAGCGCCATTCAGCATCTGAACACAGTTACAGTACATGCTCATACCGTTGACATTTATAAAGGTTAACCACATGACAGCTTCCCAAAAGTGAAGCTTGAATATCTATATCTATATCAGTTGCCCCCTGGTGGCTGGCTGCAGTATAGGCCATAAACCCCGCCCCCTCCATGTTAGTAGATAAAAGACTGATCTAAAGGCTGCACTTTCACTTTCACGAGTGAAATCCAACCATGATTTCAGGTATTTAAAGTGGTTTCAGTGAGAAACTGGACACGCTTGTCACAGATAGCTCATAAGATTGTTATGTTTACTATAACTTTGGTGATATCTGCTGCTGCTTTCCCTCTGACACTGTTGTCACTCACAGAAGAAGCCTGCAGCCTGTCTGTGACACAGCCTTCAGTGTTGATTGGCTGTTACTCATGACGTGCAGCCAATCAGACGGTGCTGTGGGCGGGACATTGAGTGAGACCACAGAGTGTAGAATTATTATACATTTATGCTATAATACACATTGTCTTTTGTAGTATACGATGAGAGAGTGTAGTGTGTAGTAATTGTAGTAGTAGTATACAGTGTTTACCATTACTACAGATGGAGAGAAGTGGCTACACCAGAGCATTTTTTTCCTTTTCTTAATTTGTTGATCCATGACTCAGAACTGTGATATGATCCAAACCATGAGTTTTGTGATCCATTGCACCTCTTATTGCCATATATATTGAATCGGCAAGTATCATGATGGTATCAAATTGTGAGATAAGCATATCCTCACAGTCTTCACCAGAGCAAGATGGCAGCGCCTGAAATTTGACATATTTGGCTTCATTTTTGTACAGTGGGAGGACGTGGAGGCGTGTCATCCATCTATATTTGCAGTCAATGTTGCATGCATGCAAAGACTAAATGAGGACACGACAACCACCTCAGCTAAGCTTGAGGGCAACCTAGCAAACTACAAAAAGTAAATTATATCTGACTGTAAAATAAAAAACAACAGAAAATGGCACATTAGTTTTGAATGTATTCATTCACTCACACTCAGATATGGTCAACAAGCTAGCTACATTGCCTCTGTAAGCAGAATACTGGTCATTATGGCTTATTTTGAAAGTTCAGCTCCAGTATAAGCCAACTAGAAAAGCTTCAATCTAAAATTACTGGGGTCTATTTTCATGATTCGTTGACACAAAGTATGGTGAGTGGATGAACATGCAGGCACACATGGCATGGCCACTTTTGGTGATTTTCTGGTGCTATAACTGTGCCGCACTCAGTAAAACAGCGGGATTATAATGCTTACGTTATCAGCAGTCTTGGTTGGAGCTCAGAGCACCACAGCACCCTGACTCTTTAATGATAGGAGGTTTAGAATATCTGGCACCATAAATTCAATTACCATGGGAGGAGATAACATATTGGCTTACTGTACCATGTTGGTCGTGTCCAAGGCCAGCCCAGTGTAAGTAATGGCTCAATGATATTAGGTGAGAAGCCAAACAGAACCAGCGGCAGTTTAACTAGAGGACAGGGGCGTCTATAAACCACTCCCTGACATCAATAGTTCTGCTTTCTCAATCTCCGCTCTGTGCTTTATGGTACCCGCAGATGTCAGCAACAGGAAAAGTTATTTTGTCTTGCTTGAGGGACTTCTCTCAGGCAAATTGTTATTTGTTGAGAATGACTGATGCAAAGAAAGACGTTGTTAGAGAGCTGGTGACCCTGGATTATAAATAATGTTTAACGGCTGTATTATCATAATAATGGCATTTCAAGGTTGGAATAGAGCTAATACACTTGATGTTGAAACATTAATGAAGTTTGGGTCTTTGTTTCAGTGCATTTCCCCAGAAACGGGAGCAGATTTTGTTGAGAAGTCCTGTGAAATATCCAGAACTAATTACTTTAAACCAGGATTGTATGAAGTTGTTGATAGTCAGTGTATTACATGCAGCAAATGCTGGTCAGCGTGAAGGGGGCACTGGCAAGGAAGCTAAACAATGTACTGCTGTGGGTTAGCAACAAAAGAAATTTTAGCCAATTAGAAAAGGTCCACCTGAAAAAAATCATTATCAGTATACGCTATATTTAGAATATTTTCACTGTTTTACTTTGCTGTCGGCACTTAAAAAATCTTAAAAAATATCAGTTTAAGTGGCCAAAATACCTTTTGCTTCTAAGCAGAACATTGTTTAGCTTCCTGCACCTGTTCCTACTGTACGTAATGGAGTGTCGATGTCACACCCCTTCTGGTGGATCACCATGGGACCTATATTCAGAAATATTATGAACTGTAGTCAATGGCGAGAGACAAATCATTTTTTGGATCCAGTTTGAACTGTGCCAGGAATCGCGCAAATGATGTTTGTCAATTTAAAAGAGAATTTTTTAAGATACAGTTTTTCCGTAGAACTGTTGAAGTATCAGACTGTGAAGGTACGTAATTAGAAAGACGACACACCCAGAAGTCGCATAAGTGACGTCATGATTTTCTCCCGCCAGAGGCTAACATTAACCACGGAAGCTACTATGCCTGCGTGTTCTCATACCGGGATGTAGTCACACAAGAGCGGGTCTTACTCGTTCTTTCTTCTCCCGGTTGATAAAAGAACCAGGAGTCCCTGGATAAAACACTTCAGGTAAGATAAAGTTACAAGGGGCAGTGAGATGTTGAGGTGTTGGTGACGTATTTTGGGCGAGATGAAAGATGTAATTCAGCAAGCAGTTTCACACAAAACTAAACTAAGACAAACTTACAACAATCTGAGACTTTCTAGACTTGTACAATTATGTTTTAAATTGACAAACAGCATATGTGTAATTTGTGGCACAATAATTTACCACAGTCTTCTTTTCTTTTGTTTTCTTTTTTTTAAATTTAGGCCCCATGGGGCACCGCAGAAGGGGCGTGACTTAGGCACTCAATACACTGACTATCACCAAGTACCTCATACAGCTCCATATTAAATCATCTTAACTATCTCTTTAACATGGTAGCATTAATGAGGTTCCAGTCTTAGTTTCAGTACACGGTCTTCAGTCTCTCTTTCTTGCATTTTCCGGGAAAATGGAGGCAGATTTCTTTGAGAAATCCTGTGAAATATCAGGATCAATCTAATGGACACTGGCAAGGAGAAAAAAAAGTCATGAGAATCAAACATAGCATGTATAAATTCTAATAAATTCTAGTTTTTCTGTTTGTAGTATTATCTCCAGGCTTCGTGATGTTTGTTTCATCCTCTCTTGTGCTCCTTTTTGAAAGGGCCTCAGTCTTATGTTTCTCAGCCAAATTGTGGTTCATTGGCTGTGCTGATTGTTGTGGCCTCCAGTGCAGCTCTGCCTCTGAGAAATGTTGATATTACTAAAACCCATGATTGAGTATTTCTGTTGTTTGAAGAGCTTAAACTGAACTTTGGAGTGCCAACTGCATTATATTAGTTGCATTATATATCCTGTCTTTTGCAGCAGCAGCAGCAGCAGTGATACGGCTACAGCAAGTTTAAATGAGCCATCAGACAGTAGCACATAAAACAGGTTCAAAAGAATTTGAAAGTGCACACATTTATGTGGTATTACTTGATATATTCTTGTAAGTCCGTGTGAGCGCGTACACACACACGCTCACAGTCAGAGCTCTCTTTCTCCCCATTCATCTTTATTTTCTCCTCTCAGCGCGGTGAATATCACCTTCACAGCCAGGTGGAGAGGCAGGACTGCACCTCTGAATGAAGCAGCAGCGGAGAGAGATGTCCAGCGTCTCATTTTCCCCCCATACTGTTTATTTATTCACGCCCTGAGTGAAAAGGGCCTTACAGAGCAACCTGGAGAGTTTCCTGTGTAGGCTGTCAGACTGTTTAGAGCAAAATGCAGGAGAGATCTAAAGTCAGAAAGAGATAAAAAAAGATGGTGGACTGGGGAGTCATGGGAGAGAACATGAGAGTGAGGCAGCGTAAGAGCTAAAATCACAGGGTGTGAGAGAGAGAGAGAGTGTATTAAAGGGAGCAGAGCTCCCATCCAACAAGCTTTTGTGAATTACGACACACCAAATAAATCTTAGATTTATATCTTAAAAAAAGAGTTTCTGCCTTCTTGAAACAGAATTTTTACTTTTTTATGTGGAAGTCAAAGATAAAAATTATCTGAATGATGACCTGATTACGACATAGACTTGGCAATCCACAATGTGTTGTTCATTGTAGGCGTACAACAGCACAAAGGCAGCCTGGACACTCTGAAGTCCTTACATACCTGCTCACCATGACCTTACAGAAATATCCGATGCTTCTCCCATGAATGGGGGCGCTTTTTTTTTTTTTTTTTTTTTCATCATTAGCTCTTGAAGTCATGTACTTTTTGTTCTTGGATATGAACAACGTTAACAGAGACAAATAGTTCATTAAAGTCACTGGAAACTCAAATCCACAATAACTGTCCAGACATGTAATTTAGGGTCTCATGATCATAATAGTTTAAAAAGTATTAGAAAATTAGCTTTCATCCAAATTCAAACTGTTGTCATTTAAGGCTTTGTTCACTTTCCTGTATTGGGTTTGAACTAGCCGTGCCTTTGCACAGACATTTATTACGTAAATTAGGCAATTAATTCCGATCGCATGTGGGTGCAACAAGACTTTTCTGCTCCCGCTGCTGTTCTCGCTCCTCTCTGAGTCTGAGGCAATTCTACAATGGGGAGCGGATGCTGTTATACGACTCCTTTGACACAAACAGTAAATTTACCTCTCAGAAATCAATATTGGTTTAAATGTATGCCATATTTAGAATATTGTTGCAGCTTTACTTTGCTGTCAGACAGCCCTTTTCAGTGGAGAACCGAACATCTCTGCTCTCGTCACAGCCACAAAAAAAAACCTGTAACTTTACCTCGCAGGCACACGGAAGTTTCTGGACCACTGCTCCCTCAATCTGCGGCAAGTAGCATTAGTTTGGATTTGAACTAATGTGTGAAAACACCAAAGTCACACAATAACACAAACTGACTGATTGAGGCAGGGGTGGTCCAGCAGCTCCCCTTTTCTGGGAGGTAAAATTACTGATTCTGTCTAAGGGGTCTGGTAGATGTGAAGAGAGCAGAGACAGCAGGTTAATTTCTCCAAAGTAAAGCAATGAAAATGTTTTAAATATAGTGTACACTAATACTGATACTCTGAAAAAATAGATTATCTTATGTATCGTTATTTTTAAATTCCTTAATTTATTCTTTTAATATACATGTATATATATAAATAATTAGTGCTTGGTCTGTTAGCTCAATGCTAACACATAATGTGAATTCCAATCTATGTGCTAAGGGAAAATAGCATTGCGATAACATCTTAACAAATGGATCTGTTTTACTTAACATACTTAACATAAATTGACCTGCGTGCTCGGTCTTTTCCTCTCCTCTGTTGAAATAAACTAATATCTGTTGATTTCACATTGCTAACCCAGTCTATTACTCTGGCCTCAACGCTGACCAGCTACAGCAAGCTCAAAGGGTCAAAACTCAAACTCAAAATACAGTTTGGGAGAGATATCGTGTGCCAGGAGAGGGCGGCACATATATTTATATTTAATATTTAATTTATTGTCCACTAATTGATGAGCAGTAACAGTTAAATGTAGCACTTTACTTCAAAAAGTATATGTTTTTTATTCATTCTGTTATACATTATTATTTATCACTTTTATATGCAATCAAGTCCAGGGTTTAAAATGGAAAGTTTTCAAGTTCAATGTCATATGTGAAGGATGTTCATTTAAATGCTCACATTGTGTTGTGTTCAGTTTTCAGGGACTCTATTCATTTAGACATCTTCACATCATCACAGCTTGACGATCAGGAACAGCTAAAGTTTACTTTAAAAGGTATTTGATATCATTTTTGGAATATGAATCATGATATACTGTCTCTCAAAGTGAATGATTCAACTTTTTCACATGGACTTGTGTTTAAAAAAGCAACCAAAAATTGCAATAAACCAATCCCAATACGTATCGCAACAGCCCCCAAGTATCGTGATAGTATCGAATCATGATGGTATCGTGCATTAAGTGTATCGTCACAGCTCGAGTTCTATTTTTAGGTGGCTAAAGTACATTTTTCTGCTGTCCTCATCTCCAACGATCCACACACAGCAGTTACTTCATTGCTTAGCTTCCATGATGGGACACCTGAGGGAGCAATCAATCAAAGATCTGCCATGCCTTCACAGTCTTGAGAAATGGTCTAAACTGCAAAATGTGCTGCTTTTGAACTAGGTTTTCTAATAGTTATGAACTTTTATTTTCATTAGATCTTTGTGGATACTTAATGAGAAACTAAACTTATATCATATATGTATTTTACTATTTAAAGACATTTCCAGAGGCTTAAAACGGAATAATTTTTTCTTCATTTATCGACAGGCAGGGAATTCAGGATGTGCTTCAGCCTATAAAGCTGATGGAAACACACACACACGCGTCACATTTTATATCTGTGACATTTTAAAAGTTTGCAAGAAAAGATTTGCTTGACATTTTGGATAGAAAGAGTGCAAGAACGAGAGCGTTACAGTTATAGTTAAAAGACATTAGGTAAGTGAAGGCGAGATGTGAACAGAGAATGAGGGAGAGAGTGTGAGCGAAAGAGAGAAGCAAAGAGAGTTGTGGGAGTGAGTGTAAGCGAGTGGGAGACTGAGAGCGAGTGCGAGAGAGCAGAGGAGAGGGAGACTGTGAGAGAAGGCTGCTGTACAGCTATAACGGGCGAACCCAACTTTGCTATTGGCCAAAGCCTGAATGGTCTCAAGCTGCTCCTGTCATTCATTAGTATTTACTTGAGTCCAGCCCATTCAGAATCTTGGGGGAAATCCTCACCACATTTGAATTTTAGAAACAGCCTCTTTTACATGCACTTCTCAGTTTCTGAGACATTTTCATTTACTTTTAACAATGAACTCAAACATTCGAACGTCTTGTTTTCTCAATATTTTCTATTCAAGTGTGCAGTATGGCCAAGATTTCCTCAAACGTTTCAAATGAGTTGCATTCAGATTTATGCAAGTAAATGCAAATGAATGACAGGGACATCTTGAGGCTGTTTGCACTACTACTGGTGGCAGTTGCCATTCCAGACAAGTGCTGAACATGGATGAACACCAAAGTACTAAACACAAAAGTTGAGCAGATGGAGCCATTTGTATTTATTGTCCATTTATTGTCTAGTTATTATTAGCAATCTGTTCATCTGAACATGTGTGCCTTTGTGTTTTTCTTTGCCAATGTTAGTTTAATATTTTAACGATTTGTCAGGAAGCTCAGGACATGTGTTTAGGGAAAGAAAGGCGAAAGGCCACATGTAAGAGAAGGAGGGATCAAGTCAGGTAGATGCATTTGAATTTGGATTTGGAGAGGCAGAGAAAACATCACAGAGATCTGGAAATAAAAATAGAAGAACCAAGTGTGAGAGAAGATGGAGGAGTGAGAGGGAACAGGAGAGAGGTGAATGGTAAAAAATTGTGATTCTAGGACACATAATTTTGTTTTTTAATCCCACATAGAGTAATACTGAGGATGAAAGGGTAAAGAGTGACAGCGTAAATACAAAAGGGAGTCGGGGGAGAGGCACAGAGATAGAAAAGATAAAAGGTTTACAGGGGGGTAGAAAAGAGAGAGGGCCACATCCAGGAAGGAGAAGCCAGAGAGGGAGCCAGAGAGCGAAGGGGTGGGGGGGCTGAGAAACAGATGGGCAGAAGGAGGAGGGGAGAGATGGATGGGAAAGGGGAGGGGGGGATTTGTGAAGAGGCTGCCAGGAGTTACTGTCGAAAGTTGGACTTCATTGGGATTCATGGCGGGATGATGGCCATGTCGATCCCCCTGCCTCCCCCTTTAGACATATTGCATTTTGGTTTTCATCCCATGAGGTCAGCTCATGTGTGGGGCTGACAGCTACAGTATATCTGTACACCCCAGAGTTCAAAAGTCACATGCCGTAATGTAGTTTTGTCGCTGTAATCATTTCTCCCCACTATACAAGCTGTGAAACGATCCCTTCGTAAAATGACTCTTAAATTTCTGTGCAAAAATGAGTTCACCTGAAGCTAAAATGAGGATGCAGCAGTCTAAGTTAGCCAAATCAAGATTATATCTTTAATCTTTTTCCATATACTGGAGTATGTAGTGTAAGCGTGGGTGTGTTATGCTAGTAGCAGCTAACGCAGCCCGAAGCACCTCCAGATTTTTTTCATTGTCAAATTTGTAGTCTTCAGCCGCAGCCAAAGCTGACTCAAGTGAAACCACCTGAGGCCAGTTTTGCAATGAATCACAAAACTCATGATATGGATAATAAATTACTTTAAAAATGTGCTACTTTGGCTCTGATGTAGCCTCTTTTGGTCACCATGTAGATGTAGTGTACACCGAGAGTGACTAAGTCCTACCACTGCACTAATGGCTGCGACGCTAGATGGCAGAACACACAAAGCGCTCTTGAGTTTCATCTATATACAACCTATTGCAGTCACCGCTCTGTAGTCTTTCTCAATGTCCCGCCCACAGGTTTATCTGATTGCTTACAAGTAATAGCCTGTCAACACTGAAGGCTGAGCAACAGACAGGCAAAGAGTAAGGATGTGCATGATTAGTCAACTAAACGATTAAACATTGCTTCTCTCAATAGTTGGCACCAGAATACAGAAATACTAGTTTTTCAAACAATTTATTCATATTTTATTCATGTACAAATTTGGTTAACTGTCACCTGATATTACGAAGCTGCCTGCCACTAGCTGGGGCTGCAGCCCTGACAGATAGCAACCACATCCCCCGTGCTATTGGCTGGGTGGCCCACATGTTGCAAGCGGCAAAGTGGGACAAAAATGACATCTGGTAAAATTAGCGCGGTTGTATGAAGGCTGTGTTATAATAAACTGGCATATAACCACTTGACTGGAGCAGTGTGTAACCACATTCAGCACAGGCATGTGGACGTTAACCTGCAAGGAGAGCAAGTTGCTGGGGCTAGCACTGCTAACGTTCGTTGCACTGAGTGGCAGCTAACGTTAGCTGTGCGTTAGCGATGTCATAGGATGTCATATATGATGCTATTTACCCTCAGACGCTGTGATCCTGCTGGATCTTATTAAAGATTAAGCATTTATTGAGTTGCTGTCATGTTTTGTAGGATAATGTGCAATGTTCACAACACAAGGCGTGAAGTGCCACACATTTCAGCAGCATTTAAAATAAGATTTACGAGCCTCAGCCTACAGGATTTCCCTGAATGGCGCCGAAAGCAACAGTTTTTAATCAATCACTCTTAACCCAATCATTGCACTTCATCTGTCTTGTCTTTTCACTCCAATTCTGTGTTCGAAATCCAATTGTTACTTTACAAAGTACAAGTGGCAGTAAAACTGTGTTTCACACTCATTGTTAAATTGTTAGTCCACAGTTCACGTGTGTGACCAACTGTCGGGGCTGATCCGCAAAAATCATGGACCAACTACGTTCCGGTACAACACTACTTTAAGCAATTTATCAGACTTCACACAGCTCCCTCTGGAGACAAAAGGATTTATCAAACTTTTTTCACATATGCAGTAGTTCTTCCAAAGACCTGTAAACAGACTTGGATTTGTAAAATCAGTTGTGGTTCCCCTTTAAGGGGTCAATATGCTTCCGTTGAAGCTCCTCTCTCTGCATCTTTCTGACACTGGAGTTTTTAGGAGTGTGACGGACAATGTTTATAACTTTCTAAAGCTGACAGTTGCGCCTGCTTCGTGCCGCAACTGGCCAAGCGTGCAGAGGTGAAAACTTAAACTTCACTCAAGTTCTTTTTTTTCATTCTTCACACCACTTTTTGGGTGAGTGCAACACCATAACTTCCTTTGAGGACAGGCCTTTCCTAAGAAGCTGTTGTCCACGTTTTGTACTAAATGTCTCATACATCTCCGCTCCACCTCCAAATCTGGCCGTTTGGAATAAGTTTAAACACTTTTGCGTGTAGACAGATTCGAATGACAATTACTTGGTTCCAGCTTACCCCAGCCTTTACAGCGTACTTCACAGCCAGTATGGAGAGGGGGAGTGATTACACCGACCACGTACTCTCTTAACGTACATTAGCATGTATTGTATTAAGACAGACTTGAAAAAAATCCTAAGATTCGGCTACTGTGAGTGTAAAAACACTGATTAATTCCAGTGGAGCGATACATTGATGGTATATTTGGTACCTTTTGATGTGTTTGACAATGTTGCAGAGCTTGGATTACTGCATACGTACTCAGTGCCAACTTACGCTCACGGTGTGTGTGTATATATAGTTAGAGATGGAAAAAGAGAAAAGGAGAGGGGGAGGGATGGAGAGACAGAAACAGAGAGAGTAAGAGAGTGAGAGGGAGGTACAAGTCAGTATTTCATGGATGGCTGTGTTGCTATGGGAACAAGATGTGGGCTCCCTATTCCCAAAAAAGTGTCCTCCTTCCTTCCTCCCTTCCTTCCCTTCTTTCCCTCTCTCTCTCTCTCTGTCTCTCATCACTTCATTTCTCTCTTCTTCTTCTTCTCGGCATCCACAGCATCTGCACCTCTCTCTCTCTCTCTCCTCTTCCCTTTCCCCCCCGATCACATCCCACCACATGCCTCCTCTCTCTCTCTCTCTCAATCTCTCATCCTCTCCTCTGTCATCCATCCTTTCCCCGCCCCCTCATTCACCTCTCTCTCTGTCCATTCCCTTCCTCTCCTCTTCTCCACTCTCCCCCAGATTTCCTCTCTGTCCTCCCCTCTCTGCCTCTCTCCCTCCATCCCTCTTTTCCCCTGTCTCTCTGATCCCTCTGTCTCTTTAACACTCACTTATATTCTATTCTTTTCTCGGTTGTCATGGCAATAGGCTGGGGGCGTGAGGGAGCGAGCGCGAGCAAGCGAGCGGGAGTGGGTGTTTCGGAAGTGACATCTCTTGGGCAGTAACCTTGTTTCCTGTGTGGTGGAGTTGGGGGCGGATTCAAGGCGCTAGCAGCGCAGCAACAGTGACGCCGTGTGGACGCTTTGGGTGAGCAATGGGGAACCCGGGACGCGCCGCGTGAGGGCTGGGTGAATGATCTGATAGGTGAGAATACTCTCTCTCCATCTCTCCCACTCTCTATCTTTCTCTGTCAGACACACACACACACACACACATACATACACCTTTACCCCCCATCCTCCCCTCTCCTCGCCGAACACCTCTCCTTCATGGCTGAAGTGGATTCATTGTAGTGGGTGAGATTAAAAAGGGATCAAAGCTTTTGCCTGGATTCAGACACTAGTTTGACTGTTTGAGAAGAACAGTTTTTTTTCACATTTATGTATGACACAAACACAAAAAAACACTTGTGGACATATGGAGACAGACACATTTCCTTACATGTCTTTGCATTGTAGTGGCAGCTGGTGAGGGTAGAGTCTTGTACACGCTCTTGTAGTGATCAGGAAGTGATTTCTACTCCAGAAGCCTGATGTTTCAGCTCTGTAGTAGCCCTGAGGAGAGCGTACAGCACTTAGAAAAAGAGTATAATATGGAAGGGAGGGGTGTGCAGTTCTGAGGGAAGGTGGGGATTGTACTGAAGTGGAGGATAATGTGTTGATGGAAGGTAGGTGTTAGTGCTTAGGGCAAGGGGATGCATACATACTCAAGGGGCTGCACTCACTTTGACTTTGCTGTGCAATCCCCTTGAGTGGTATCTCTTTTTTTCATACCTTCATACCTTCTTGACATTTTAGCAGGGTGTATGATGGTACTCGGGTGCTGCTGGTGGAGGAAGTCTTTGTAGCATTTTTGACATTGTCTAGCCAAGCCCTGGGCGGTATAAAGGTATTACGGCAGGAAATCCTGACGGGATGATTTTCAATGCCATCACAGCGACGCTACTCTTTTCTGTTAAACTGGAGAGATGGAGATGCTGTATTGAGTTGGTGTATTGTGGTGCGCACCACCAGAGGTCAGGCTCTCTGCTGGCAGCACAGCTGAGCTGAGAAACACAGCATCTGGGAGATAAAGTCACAGGAATAACTAGTAAATAAGAAAAATGCCTCTGTCCTTGGAGTATTTTGAATTTAGTCCCATTAGGATTGGGTGGTATTCATTTACTCCCGTGGTACAGTGACACTTCCTCAATGTAGGTGGAGCTGATCGCCAACATGACACCATTCCCAGAACAGAGAAACAACACACACACGTAGGAGCTTTGCTTCAGTCTTGAGAAGCTGCGGCCTTTATTTGCTGACAAACTCAAACCTAAACTGCACATTTACTGCGTCATGGCTGTACATATTCTGCCAGGCTGGCAACTTAACTTCTCACCTTTTTCTCCACTCAGCATGCATTCACCATCACTCCCTGCCTCTTTTAACAGTAATTAGTAGGGGTGCGACGTAGATCAGCTGGGCCGTGGCCCATCCCAGTTGCCCTCCGTGGTTCAGCCCGCATGTGATCCACGGACTTAACACGACCGTCATTATGTGAAATACAGTTTTACTGTTGCAGTTAGTTTTTGAAGTAATAACTCCCTCAATCTCCTATGTAGATTAAAACGACAAGACAGTGAAAAGACGGAACAGATGCGCTCCGTGTTTTACTCTGAAGCGCTGTGCTGTGGGACACAGAGTCTTTAAAAAAAAAAGAGAAGAGCGACTGATTTAAAAGCTGTCACATTCACCTCCATCGAGTGAAATCCCGACCATGATTTTGGTTCAATTTTCAGTGGTTAAACTGAGAAGCTGGACATGCTTGTCACAGAAGTAGATCATAAGATTGTGATGTTTATTGTAACTATGGTGACATCTGCTGCTGCTTTCCCTCAGACTCACAGCTGTCACTCACAATTGCAGACTGGAGCCTGTCTGAGAGGCTACAGAGTGTGAAATTATTTGACTTTATTATGCATATAATGTGTATATCTCTTATGTGTACTATAGTATACTATAATACAGTATAGTATTAGTAGTATACTGTATTTTAGTAGTGGTAGTATCACACAATATTTACTATTACTATAGTGGTAACTACAGAGTCTGACAGAATCTGCTCTAATTGATCAGAAATTGTGAGTTTTGTGATCCGTTGCACCTGAGTAATTAGTCTGTAGCTCGCCCTCGCTCACACTCACTAAAGTTAACTTCCACACTTACTACACAGTATGTCACTCTGACCAGTCGGTAATCTGCGGTGTGTGCTGTCTTACCTTTATCATTGGGACTGAATCCAAAATAATCCCAAACGGAAGCATCTTTTTTATTTTTTAGTGGTTAGTCCTTTAACTTTGTCCCCCCCAGATGCCATGTTTGTCTGCTTAGCTGCACTGCTGCACAGAGATTGACCCCTGGTGGTGTGAGCTGCTCACTACAATACAGCATCTCCCTATCAGTTTAAGAGAAAGAGAGGCGTCTATATTTATGACGGTACTGAAAATAATCATTGGGATTTCTTAATAAGTCCCGCAAGTGGCAGACTAATTACTGTCTATGGTGGCAGAGTGATGGTCAATTTGTGAGTGGAAGAAAAGGTGAGCAGTGAAGTCGTTGGTCTGGCAGTAAATGTACAGTGTAGATTTAATTTTGTTGGTAAGAAAAGGCTGCAGCTTCTCAAGATCAAAGCAAAGCTCCTGTGTGCGTGTGTGTGTGTGTGTGTGTGTGTGTGTGTGTGTGTGTGTGTGTGTGTGTGTGTGTGCGTTCTTTGCAGGAATAGCACCATGATGGCACTCAAATCCGCCTATGTTAAGGCAGTACTGTCTGCAGTACAGAGTACAGTCAAGTTGAGCTGTTTTACACAAATAATGACATAATACCATATTCTCTGGTAAAATATCAGGGATAGATACCGCCCATTCCCAACAGTATATGATGATGTTTGTGTAAATAAATAAAAATGTAAAAAGCTGCTGGTTAGGAAGTCATTGTAGCATGTATGACATTGTCTAGCTAAACTTTCTTGAGGCAAATAGTGCATGCAGCTTCGTCTGTACTGGCTTGCTCACCTGTATCACCAAGTCTAAAACCCAAAATACTCCCAAACAGGGGCAGAGGCATTTTCATTTTCACTAGATCTGTGATCTAGTCATGTCAAGAGGTGATTCCCAGACCCATGAGAGATCTCTTAAGAGTGACCATTTTAACACAACCCATTAGTAGTTACATTATACAATGTAATACATGCACAATGAAGAAACAACATGTACAAATCTTAAGAGAATATCACAAATCTTGAGTCCCCTTTGAGACACAACCACGTTTTCCCCAACACTCACAGTTGCCGTCTTTCTCAGCTCAGCTGTCTGTTCCACCAGTGGAGAGATTGACCTCTGGTGGAGTGAACTGCACACTACAATACATCACCTCAATATAACATCTCCATATCACTTAAACAGAAAGAAGAGTGTCTGTATTTTTGACGGTATTGAAAGTCATACCTGCACTTGGCCACTCTGGCCACTTGCAGTCAAAATAAGTCTATAACAAGCTGAAAAACTTCACCTCTAACATATTTTCACCTTAGAATATTGCTATGGCTGATGTGTTAGCAATCAGTTGCCCACTTACACATCTTGCAGACACAGAGCAACATTAGTATTTATTTGGAATTGATTCTGATAACCTGAATCCAATAATTAGTTTCCTTTAGCTTTGTTTTGGTTGCCACCAACTCCTCAGAAAAATATCTTGCTTTTTAGCTCCTATCTAATCCTGTCTGCCATTTGGTGCTGGGCAGGTCATACAGGTTACAGATGTTTTATCCGAACATTTTTTGTTAGAAACAAGCTTAATGTTTGCAGGTTGTAAAACCAAAACAATGAGGATAAAAGTGGGGATGCACTGATCTGATGCACCCAATCGGTATTTAGCTCCAGTATTGACCTTAGATAGTGGATTGGGTCTCAGCCATGATGCGATCAATCCACATTAAATGCAGGTTGCTTTTTTTTTGCAGTGTCAAAATCCACTGTTTCATCTGTCACTTACCTTCAGGGTGGGCCACTGACTTTTACCATAGCAATCCGTGGCCTCACGTTAACTTAACGTTAACTAACGTTAACTAAGAATGATAGCTAGTTTTGTGCAGTGAGGAATAGCTACAGATTAAAAGAAAGAAAGAAAGTGCTGGTATGGGATTGGTTCTCGGTATCAGCAGATACCCTGAGTTGGTTGGGAAACTCAGAGTCGGGCGGCAGAGTCAAGTGATAATTCTCTTCTGGCTTCCTCTCCATGAGCGGTACCCTCTTACCTTACAAATAGATATTTGATCCAACGTTAATGTAGAAATATTGAGAAGTGGTGCATTCGTTCAAAGGAAGATTTAACTTGTATACTTTGGTACAAGTTTGATTCCACAAGTGCTCCGGTTGAGAAATGCGCATACAGTACACAGACACATAAAGCAATGGGTGTCATGCATGGAAATTTTAGCTCACATAAAACAAATTCTTAAATGTTTATAGTTAACACAGCAGTTATCAAAAGGCAAATTCTGACAGGACACAGGAGGCAGTACTTGATCCAAAAGTTTGCTAAAAAAAATTATGTCTTTTTCATATTCACGTTCTTTGATTCCCTCTAACTGTTATCATTTTGGTTTGGAAAAGAACTGAATGTCGTTGCCACAACATTACGATCCACAGCCACTGGGACACGGGGCTGTATAGTGGTCAGAATGCTTATTTAGGTGCATTATTACTCTCAGTGACAGTCGTTCCTTCTTGCAGCACAGTTGAATCAGATGTGAAGACATGTCTGTCCTCTGGCCTGGGATGATGAAAAGATGAATGATGGCGGTGTCACTCTGTTTCTGCTTTGGATCATCCCACTCTAATGCCACTTTATTGTCTGGACAGCCATTTTTTTGGTGTGAGTTACAGAGATATCGGCCATAGAGATATCTAAAATATTATGCAGCTAGATGGCACTTGGCTTGTGGTGCCAAAAAAATACTTGTTGGAGCTTTTCATTAATTTGATTACTGTGAGATATTTTTGGATTTATTTGTATTTTTTTGTTGCCGTCACTAGGGGGCACTAAGCACCAGATCAGGTAGGCATAGGTAGGTGGGTGGGTAAGGTCAGGTCATGCACCAGGAAGGGATACAGTGTTTTACCAGAGCAAGAGAGAGGCAGCATGTGAGAACATGTATGTTTGCTGTTGACTTGGAAATAAACCTGTTAAACGTGGATCTCGCCTGGACATTGGACAACCCAACTGACCGGTGCATCAGTGGCCTTTGTTGTAAGACTCTTTTTTTTCAACAAATAGCCACTACACTACTAAACTGTATCACTGTGCAGAAGGTGCATCTACTCATGGACGAAAGCTTAAAGCTCAGCCGAAGGCACCGTTTAATGGCCACATGCCGCTCTGTCGTGAGCACGAGCCTCTCGTCCATGAGAAGATGCAGGCTTCCTTCTGTGCCATGATACAGTTGGTGGGTGTAGTCTGATAGAAAGAAAATAGTTCCTCCATGAAACTGCTCACAGCAAGGTCTGTAGATTATCTTGAGTAAAGTTTTTTTTTTTCACCTTTTTCTACTTGCCTTAAGTCAGGTTTTACTTGCTCCTGTACAAATTGTTTTATTTATTAGAGGATTTCTAATGACAACAAAGACTAAAGTTAAATTGTCTGTAAAATATCAGAAAATAGTGAAACTTTTCCATGCCAGTTTCTCACAGTCCAGTGTGATGTCTTTAAATATCAGTCCAAATCCCAAAGACGATTAGTTTAAAATGACAATAAATGGAAAAAAGCAGGAACTCTCCATATTTTAGAGGCTGAAAACAGGATTTTCGGCTATTTTTGCATGAAAAATTGTCTTAATTGTTCATCCGTTATGAAAATAGTTTAATAGTTGAATTCTTTTTCATATGTGAGTTGCCAGATTTACTAGCCCGACATGGCAAGAGGGCAGTCCTTATTGTTGAGCCTTGTTCTTGTATTTTTTGGCACTTTGAGCACTACAAGCCGTGCGCCTTTATATTCAAGAAGTCTCTACGGGCGATATATATCCAAGACTTGGCAACTCACACCCAAACAATTTAGATGGATAAATAGCACAACAGGTAAGAGGAAAAATATGTATTGTATGATTTTTGTGGTGAACTGTCCCTTAATACTTAATACAGATAACCATCCTAGAAATAAAACAAAATGAAAATAGTGCCACATTTGCTGATTGACTGTTGCCTACAGCTGATAGATGTATTTTACCATGTTTGTCCCACAACACAAAGCATGTGTTAATTTTTAATTTAGCTCTTCTGGTTTGTTTTTGGGTCCTAAAGCAAACAAGCAATAGCTTAAGCAAGATACCATCACGAGTAGTTAAGCAACAGTGGCAGTAGCAGGTATAAATGAATGTGTCAAAGTCCACATTATTCCCAGTGTAATTACAAAAAAACAAGCTAGCATTCATAATGTGATCATTAAAATGACATTAAGTAATCAGCTGTAACTGCAGCAACACAGATAAAACTTATCTCCTACTCAAGTCTGACACCGCCTCCGACTCCACCAGTACCCCTGAGTGATGGTAGCCTGTAATTGGCACAAATAAAGTCACATTTCCACAATAGAGGGCCCTAATTAAAGTAGAGATCCAACAGAAATGTCTGGTGTAGAGGTAGTGTCATGATGCAAAGTGCTGTAATAGCGCTGTCGCTGTCATTTTCATAGCGGAACACATTGGTCGCTGGTTGATTGCTCGTCACACCGTACAGCACTTCATCTTTGAGCTATTTGGGGAGCAGTTGTGGCGGGAGGTGGTGAGATTGCGAGCGCTCGAAATTGCACAGGCAGGATATTGAGCTTTGAGAGCCAGAGGTCTCGCCACCCCGTGAGGTAATCGTTGAGTAATTGGTATTGATCAGCAAACCTATCAACCCCCCACAGATATATTTAGGTAATTTCGTGCTATGGAGCAGAAAAATTATACTGATTACCTTTTAATGAAGCAAATCCTGATTTCTGAATGTAAATAATTTATTGTGCTGCGTGCTCATGCCAATCAGTCACCATGGCCAAAACTAATGTAAGTCTAATGAGTGAGAGTTTCTCCTTCGCAGCATATAGCCGAAGTTGAGGGCATGACCAATGTGCTTGTTCAGCAAGAAGCCTCGTACTTCTGGGCCTCTGTGACCCCCACTGCTGACACTTGACATCCCCCTTTGACTCAGCACTGACAGGAGCTTACTGTACTGCACATATGCACCACTCTGACTCACAGCTTGTCAAAGTGCAGCACTGCATCTATTCTCACTGCTGTCCATATTCTCAGCAACATCTGTATTCCGCTGGCATATTTTCCAGTGATCCGTTCGAAGGCGAAAATGTGTGATACTGGTGCAGCTGAGGTCACAGTAATGACATGTGCACTGTGTGGTGCTTTCTTGCCTAGAAAGTAAGATGCTTTGGCTCGCCATGCTTGCAGGAGTACATTATCTGCCCCGGGCGGCCCGGGGATATTGCAAGCTTTATTTTTAGCGCTGTTTTGGAGCTCAGCGATGTGTATAAATCAACATTAGGCCTGTCGGGTTCCAGTAATGACAACGTTGACTAAGGCTGACCAGTCATCCGATTGGTGCATGGCACTCTTCTTTGTAAACTGCTAAGGATGGCAGAAAAAGGAAAAGAGCCCACAGAGAGGGACGGAGAGAGAGAGGAACAAAGGCAGAGCGAGGGAAATACAGAGAGCAGGCCGTAGAGAGTGAATGAAAGACAGATGAGGTAGAGGAAGATGAGCGGAGAAAAGAGGCATCTCAGCATTTCTGCTTGTGCCAAATCGTTACAGTATATGTGCGCCCTGTACGTACGAACGGACAGACAGAAGAATGAGTCTGCTCATTGAAATTCTGTCCACTGCGCTTCACAGGCCCTTAATAGGCAGCCTCGGGGGTGGAGAGGTAGGCCTACAGTAGAGAAGCGCAGATTGGGCTGTGGATGACTCACGCTGCTATCCTCCAGTGAATATCTCAGCATCATGACTTCGCTCTGCACAGTTGCAAAGTTTGGATTCAAGGTGCTTTTTTGGCGAAAGAAGGAGCATGCCACACAGTGCTTCATCTCTCTGAAGCCCTGTGGTAATGACCGACGAGTCACAGTGCACTTACTCAGCATCTGTCACGTCTCCTTTTACAGTTTGGCTTTAAGTCAACGCACCCACCCAGAATGAAAAGCAATGTATAAAAAGAGTGGAATAAGTCAACCGTAATAGATCAGCGTAATTGTCTGTCCCGTATTAATCATAAAATATACGGAGATGCTAACAACCAGAAAATGTTAGAATTTTGTTTGATGCAAGCTATAACATTTTTACAGCTTCCCTAAGCAACAAAAAAATATTTTACTGTGTTGCCTTTGAAGATAAAATTACCAAACAACCCGCTGTGCAACATAACAGTTCAGAGCATATTAATAGAGTGTAAAGCCTTGTACCTTATAATGCTTTTTCAGCTGTAAATTCACGGTCCTGAAAAAAAAAAAAAAAGTTTTGATGATACACATCCATTCCACTCATAACCCTGACAATATACTGTATAACACAATCCTCTGTGAGTATGTGTAAATATTTTGTGTCTCCTGGCTCACCTCCACCAGCTCGATGTGACCAATTATAGACACAAACAAGTGAAAGAACCCGTTAGGCTTCATGATGTTCCATTATCATGATATTTCAGGATATTCTGTGATAACAATATATGACAATATGACAAAATACTGAAAAAATATCTGGAGTAGAACAAGCAATAGCCGTCAAGCTCTCCTCGTAGGATTTTTGGCTTTCTTTATATTCAATATATTCTTCCGATTGTGGTGGTGGAATTAGTTGTTGTGTTTCCCCCTTTTTTGAAGCAAAAATGCACTGATGGTTCCAAGTTCTCAGATGTGAGACTCGGATTGAGATTATTGAGATTATGATATGATTCACAGTTAGTGGGAAAGATCATCTTTACATCACATTTTTATTTTCACTGGAAAAAACTAAAAAATCATGATGATGTGACATTTGTTGGAGTCTGTACCAAACAAACATGTTTTCTTACATCTGGAGAATGAGATTTGGAGGCCAGGCTGTCTCTGCAGCACTACAGGACTTCATGGGTTTTGTCACACATTTTACCTCTATTAAAAACTGCTCTTGACCATACTGTGATTTGGATAATCTGTCATTTAATTGTGAAGCCGCTGTTTGTGGGATAATAAATTACAAGATATCAGATCGGTTCATAGGCTTGCATACTCGCATTTCTGATACTGGTATTAGGATGTATTTTTCAGAAGTTTTTTTTTGCTTATTTATATATACAGAATGGCTAAAGCTGACATTGTTATGGCAAAAAATGTGATAATCACAAAATTAAATGAGAGAGGATGGTAATGATTAATTAGTTGACTGAAAGAAAATGAGCAAAATCAGCCATTTTTTAAGCAAGAATGCAAAAAATTGTATGTTTCCAGGTTCTCAGATGTGAAAATTTGCTGCTTTTCATGGTCCTATATTATAATCAACTGAATATTTCTAGGTTTTGGACTGTCTGATGAACAAAATATTTGGTGACGTTGCCTTGTTTCCTAGGATGTTGTGATATTGTGGACATTTGTGACTGTTTTCCAATGTTTTACAGACCAAAACAATCAACTAATCAAGTAAATGAATGACAGATTAATCAATAATGAAAATAAACATTAGTTGCAGCCCTAGAAAGCCCTGGGATTAAACTGCTCTACATGGAAAAAAAAAATCCAAGAAGATGAAAATCAATTAGCCAGCTGTCAAAAATTCCCTACATGAATTATGTACTTTTGGTGGCTTACAGAATTTTCCCATCCCACATGCTTTAGTCTCCGCCGCTCAAACATCCCTTTCTACTCCTCGTGCCGCTTGCATTTTTAAAAACTGTGCAGAGAGAAAGGCTCAGCGGAGGCTATCGTGACCCTTTAATGCAGCCCCATCACAGTGGCCCATATTCATGGCCTCGAGTCTCTGTCCACCCAAATGATTCATATTACATTATATTATTCCCCCCCCCCCAAAAAAAAATCATAATATGATGTGTCTGTGTGTGTGCAACTTCTTGTGACTGGACAAATGGTAGCTGAATGTTTATCGTGATCATCCCACATCAGAGGGAGCACAGATTTTATTCCATTTCATCCGTCATCCATTTGCCTGATTGAAGGGCCCTTCAGCGAGGCACCAAAGCTCTCCCCTCCTCGGTGATGAAAAGTGTGACCACACATGAGTCCACGTATGAAAGAATTATAACGTTTTTGTATGAGCCCACTCCCCGTGCTTCACTCCTTTCCATTCCTTGATTCGTCCATATTAATTAGCTGTGCTTGTTTAGGAGCTCATCTATATTTCAGCAGCTCGATTCATAATTCAAACAGGAACTTGAAAGATCAACTGAGCTGTTATTTTGCCACAATTAGACGATTGCCTGTTGTGCCTTTCTGCTCTGGCTTTTCTGGCTCTGGCTGGAGACGGGGAAGCACCGGAGCCGTCAACTTCTCTCCTGTCAGGAGAGCGGGAAGAAAACTGAGAAGTGATGATGCAGTAAAATAATCGGTTATGACACGCCGTAGTGCTGCATCGTGGGCGACAGGTGACTGTTTGTGACTTACTTTCAAGAGGAGAGAGAGCAGAGCCTCTGTCAGTCACCTTGTCAAATACAAGAACAAAAGGTCAGTGATCACTGTCAGAGATTCAGCTGGAGGCCATAGCTTGGATTCTACTACTGTAGCGTATCAACTCTGTCTCCTGGAGATCACGTTTGTATATTATTTGTGGTGACACTGTGATGGTGAATGAAACACTGCATTTATGTACCGCACTTGAATCACAAAGAGGTGGTTGGGGTGGACTGTGGGCGTACGAAGCGCAGGACTGTGACACCAGAGTCCAGGTTTTGCATCCTGCAACAAAAGTACTTTGGTTAAGGTTTGGGAAAGATTGTGATTTTATGGCAAGCAGTTTTAATTTTAACAAGAATTTTTCAATAAGTTTTAATCTTAGTCGCTTACTGAAAATTTTAGTCACATTTTAGTCTTTTGTTCTAGTCGAAAATTAGTCAGTGAAACTCGATTTTAATTTAATTTTAGTCACAATTTCAGCCTCTAATTTTTAGTCATGATATTTTTTGTCACTTTAAATTGTTCACTTTATTCAAAACCATTTATTCTTTATTTTTCAATAAAGTTCTTTCATGAACTGGATAGCTTGGATCTTAAATCAGCAAATTAGCTCTCGTTGTTACATCTATCCCCAGCTAGTGTTACAACCCACTCCAGTTGTTGGGATGGTTTTATTTGTAATAGACAAATATGGGTACGATGTTTCGAAGTTTGAGAGATCTAGCACAAACAACAACTGAGTTACTAATGCTCAAACAAAAATTGTTAATACCCTCTCCAAATGAATGCATAAGTTATTACTGATGTATCATTATTGGTTATCAGACACTGATAATGTTTATTACCTTATAAAACAGACTTTTTTAATATCTTACTGAGGTCTTCTGCTAAATTCGGTTGAGCTCTGTTTTAATGAATTGGCAGTAAAAATATGTAAACTGCGCCATCAAGGCAGAAGAGCATTATATGAGAAACATCACGTGGAGCAAAAACTAATACAGAGCTGTTTAATGTTGGTTGAATGAGTCAGTGTCTTTTCATGAGTCCTAGGAAATCATTGATTATCGTTTAGAAGGAGGAGACTATTTTACTGTGAGCTTGGCTTTGTTAAATTTAACAATGCTTTAATGGAGTGTGGCGATGCGCCCTTAGTCCACATAGAACCTGAGCTACACTAACATTACTTTTAGTTCTAAAGGGACTAATTATACATGTGATCTAATCAATCAACTTATGTAACTGATATTTTCGTTGACAGACATTGTGAAAAGGTGTGTTTGCAGGTGTCTTTGGCGCACATCTTTAATCCGCAAGGCGCTCGTCTTAATTGGGAACGGTACACTCAGTCTGAGAGTATAAAAGAAAAGGGTTCACAGTTTGTCCTCTGTCTTTTCTTTTCTTCCCACCTGACAGGTCGCTGTTGAAGATAAGTAAACACGTAGCTAGATTTATTAGTGCTTTGAGATGGCTGGTAACTGTGATCTAGGTTGTCCACCCGAACAGAGCCAACTATTTCATCTGTTCTCGATTCATCGTCATTGTAATTTAGTAAGGAAATAAAAGGGCGTCGAAATTTTCGTTGACAAAATGAACACTGTTCTCAAATCACTGCATGTGCTGCTGTGTTGGCCAGGACTCCCTGAAAGAAGACATCTAGTATCTCAGTGGGACCTTCCTGGCTAAGTAAAGGAGAAATACATAAACTGCTGACTTTTGAATAATGCTGTAGTCTAGGGCTAATGAGTGGTTGGTAAACAAGCTACAGCTCTTGTTTTTTTAGCTGAGTCTTTGTGTGCAATGTAACAGCATGGCAGGCTGCCACCACCGCAAACCACAAAACTAACTCTGATGGAAGCGGAGAAGAGTGACAGAAATGGAGGTCACCCACTGTCAGCTGCTGCACGCCAGTGTAATGCAGAGCGTGCAGGGCAGGTGAGGCTTGCTTGTCTCCTTGTGCTTGTTTTTGCCACGAGCTGGCTCAGATTGTACCTCCAAGTGAGTGACAACATTTTGGAAAGGATTGCTACAGTGGGAGACCTTTTCCTAAAGCACAAGACCTCGACTCTCTTTATAAGCTATGAATTTAACATCATCAGCTTCATTCAAACTCAACATGAATCAAATAAAACTCACCAAATACATCTTGATTAGTCTTTTTTTTTTTTTTTTT
>JAJHUR010086647.1:0-18094 GCA_027495735.1 Lutjanus campechanus
ACTTTGGTCTCCATAGTGCACTGATCATTTAACAAAACCACAACACTAAGAATATAATTTAAAAAATAGTAAAAAGACGAAACTAAAACGGAAAAAGCTAAACGGTGAGCGGGAGCTGCTGTAACAAGCTGCCATTAGGGTGGTGCCATCTTGAACAAGAGGCTCTGCCTCTTAAAGATCATCTGCTAAACTATTTGAAGCCTGGTCCACACATACATGGGTTTTTTAAAAAACAGTGTTTTAAAACCAAATCTTCATCCAGACGAGCATTTTGGCACCATTTCAGAAAAAATCCCCATCCTAATACACCTGAATGACTTTCATGCGCATCCAGTTATAAACAAGAAGACTTGTGATGACGCAGATGGACTGACGATGATCCAGTTACTATCATTTTTTGAAGCTACTTATATTTATATTCTAATAAAATAAATTTTAAATATAAATGGCAGTATGTTGTAATAGAAAAAATATTAAATACCATCAAACCTTTTCTGATAACATATGACACTGATTGATCCCAGATGTGAAAATGCATTAAAATTAATCAAAGTCTGAGAGTTCTGACTCTGTTCTTATTTTAATGTTTTTTTATACTGTTGTTATATGTAGTAGTATAATGCACATAGTCGACATATTTCTTAATTTTCTTGCAGATATTTGACATGTTAGAATACAGGAACTGAAGTAACGGTGGTTTACTGTGGTTTCTCTACACCTTTTTGCAGTTACTATCATTTTGACCCCATTTTCTCAGAAACAAAAGACATTTGATAGAAGATATTTGTCCACAGGGCAGATCTGCTGCCTCCAACTATTAGTTTTTCTGTTATTGTGAGATTTCAGATCTCAAGGCCAAAACACACTACAAGCTTCAATAGACAGGAGTCACTGGTGCCCTGTAGGATTCAGATTTAAAGTTCCAACATCATAGAACCAGCAGTGTTTTAGGAAAAGGTCGCTATTTATATGCAACTATTATTTAATTGAGTATTATTATTGTTAATAATAGTTCATTTCTTTAATAAAATATTGTCCTCTAAGGGGAAATATCCTCACTTTTTTCAGCTCAGTCTATATAGAGATGAAACGGTGCATGACATTCATGTTTTTGTATGAAGGAAGCAGGACCATTTACATCAGCGAGGATGTTTTAGACCACAGCAGACAGCAAACTGAACACCGACACACACCGAGGAGATGAAGATGAGAGGCAGAATCTGGAGTCTTAATCATGATTTATAATAATGCAGCTGTGACAGAATTTTCATGGAGGAGACGAGCGTCTATCTGTTGCTGAAACAGTCTGCAGGTTATAAACCACACAACTGTGCAGTAACATCAGGATTCATGATCAAACACAGATTTTATTTCACATCGACACTTCAAACATGCCTGGTTTGAACCCAACATCAGGAATGTGAACAAAAACTTCAATGACAACTTTTAAATTTGGGTTTGAGTTTAGAGCTGAAACAATTTATTTAATAATCAATTATTAGATTAATCACCAACTATTTTGATAATCACTTAATCAGTTTGAGTCATAGAAAAAAAGAAGACAGAATTCATTGATTTTATTCTTTTAAAAGTGAATATTTCCTGGTTTCCCACAACGTCATCTTGGACTTTGGGAAAGTCTAATTGACGTTTTTTAATTCAAGTGATTAACGGACCTCCATGTGCTCCACCTTTTTCCATGTTTGTTTACTTTTCAACAAATAATCAATCTGGCAATAATTTTCCACTAATCAATTGGTTGTTTGGTCAATAAAATGTTGAGCAAAGTCCAAGATGACGTCCTCAGATGTCTTTTTTTTGACCAGAAACCAGAAAATGTTGACATGTAAGAAGCAAATTAGAGAATTTGGACTTCATAACATAAAAATAACTCAAAATGATTAAAGTATTATCAAAATAGTTGTTGCTTAAATTAGAGATACACCGATTCCAATTTTCTTGGCCGATTCCGATTTCCAATTTTTTTTATGGGTCTGACCTGCTGATTCCGATTTTCAGTCTTTCCCAGAAATGTAACTGACAGCATTCACAAGACATTTTTGCAACTTTTCTTGTAAGACTAAATTGGATGCTCATAATAAAGCACTGACTATTAAATAACTTATATATTTTCTCCAAAAGTGCTCCAGATTACAGCCAGGCCTTATTATAAGATTAAATTAATATTATGTACTGGAGGAAACACGATCTCGCAAGATTTCACGGGATGCGATTTCACATGATCTTGTGTAGAAGCCGATGTAAACAAACCGGAGACTGACGTGGTGCAACAGTTTACTGCAGTAAAACTTTGCAGTGAGAACACCCAGAACAGGAGGTGAGATTTTATCTGTCAGTTTGTTAACAGCAGTCTGCTGCTGGCTAACATTAGCATGAAGCGCTACAAAGTTTACTGCTGTTTGGTGACACCGTCAGCTGCTCTGTGTTGTTGTAGACTGTCTGTTTTCTCTTTATCCTGTTCTTGGAGTCTGTCGCTAACACTGACTTCATGCGAGCATGTGTCTGAGTGTGTGCCGCTGTGATCAGCGCTGTGGTGGCTGTGACATTACGGCGAGTGTGTTCTGCGCGCATGATGCAACCATCTTGCAGAGTATGTGAGCGAATATGATGGGCATAGAATCGAATATGTGGTGCTGACCGTCCGGTCACCGGGCACAGCCGGTCATGCTGAAAACCAGACGGTTCCGGTCTCTGGCCCGTCAATCGGTGCATCCCTAGATTAAATTAATGGTCAATTAATAATCAATTATTCGATTAATTGTTGTAGCTCTAAACCCAATGCAGTCAGTATGTTTGGACAAGTGGGAGAACAAATGGGCCCGATCAGAATGGTCTCACCTGTCTGTCTCACCTGTGTGTCTCTGTCTCACCTGTGTATGTGCAGGTGCTGATGGACATGTTCCACCAGGACGAGGAGGACATCAGCGGCTTCCCTCTGATGGATGAGGAGCCGTCAGCCAATGAGGAGCAGAGTTACTATGAGCTGGTGAGGAGCTTCATGTCAGACGGTCGACAGTATCTGAGACAGCTCAACCTGCTCATTAAGGTGTTCAGAGAGCCCTTCAACTCCAGCCCCATGCTCTTCTCCCAACACGTACGTACCTGTCACCTGATCACCTGACTGATGACCTGTCTGGCTCTTGACCTGTCTGCTCACCTTTCTGTCTGATCACCTGTCTGATTGATTGATTAGGATGTGGACAGTATCTTCAGTCGGATTGTTGATATTCACGAGGTGACGGTGAAGCTGTTGGGTCTGATCGAGGACACCGTGGAGATGACAGATGAAGGCAGTCCTCATCCTCTGGTGGGGAGCTGCTTCGAGGACCTGGCTGAGGTCTGTACCAGTCTGTACCTCTATTTGTCTGTACCTCTACCTGTCTGTACCTCTATCTGTCTGTACCTCTATCTGTCTGTACCTCTACCTGTCTGTACCTCTATCTGTCTGTACCTCTATCTGTCTGTACCTCTACCTGTCTGTACCTCTATCTGTCTGTACCTCTATCTGTCTGTACCTCTGTCTGTCTGTACCTCTACCTGTCTGTACCTCTACCTGTCTGTACCTCTATCTGTCTGTACCTCCATCTGTCTGTACCTCTTCCTGTCTGTACCTCTACCTGTCTTTACCTCTACCTGTCTGTACCTCTATCTGTCTGTACCTCTACCTGTCTGTACCTCTGTCTGTCTGTATCACTACCTGTCTGTACCTCTATCTGTCTGTACCTCTTCTGTCTGTACCTCTTTCTGTCTGTACCTCTATCTGTCTGTACCTCTACCTGTCTGTACCTCTACCTGTCTGTACCTCTACCTGTCTGTACCTCTACCTGTCTGTACCTCTACCTGTCTGTACCTCTACCTGTCTGTACCTCTACCTGTCTGTACCTCTACCTGTCTGTACCTCTGTCTGCAGTTTTTCATTTGTTTGTTTGATTAATGTGACATGGCTGTAAGATGCCTCGGTGTGATTGGTTGACAGGAGTTGGCCTTTGACCCCTATGAGACGTACACTCAGGACATCCTGCGCTCTGGT
Organism: Lutjanus campechanus; assembly: GCA_027495735.1. Taxonomy (NCBI): domain Eukaryota; kingdom Metazoa; phylum Chordata; class Actinopteri; order Lutjaniformes; family Lutjanidae; genus Lutjanus; species Lutjanus campechanus. The sequence goes on from JAJHUR010086647.1 coordinate 4,052, forward strand.
TTCCACGAACACTTCCTGGGTCAGGTGTCCAAACCAGGAGCCGCCTTCCACCTGCAGGTAAGCCCCGCCCTCTGACCTCTGACATCACAGATCTACAGGCCCTGATCTCTCCTCTCAGGGCTGCAACTAACTGTTATTTTCTTTGTCATTGTGTACTCTAGCACATAACAGTGCTAGAGTAAGAAAACTTTTGAAATACTGGTTTCTCTGACGACACTGCTTCAGCCAGCATGTTTTTCATTACAGTGGCCTGTGTGATTCAGCACAGTGCCCGTTTCACATTTATTAACTTAACATGGAGCTGTCATAACCTTGTCAGCTGAAAAATAGAAAACAGGTGGAGCTCTTCTGTTTTCACGTTTGGACTAGAGATGCACTGATCGACCGGCCTGAGACCAGATCCAGCCTGTTTTCAGCGTGACAGGCTGGTCAGCGTCACAACGAGACAGAGCAGCTGACAATGTGGCAGAACAACCGTAAACTTTGTAGCTCTTCATGCTAATGTTAGCCAGCAGCAGACTGTTGCACCGCGTCTGTCTCCGGTTTGTCTACATCGGCTTCTACCCAAGATCACGTGAAATCGTGTCCCTCGCAGTCCTGTAAGATTCAATGATCCCCCTATTCATAATCTTAATATAAAACTATAATAAGGCCTGGCTGTAACCTGGAGGACTTTGGAGAACATGTAAAATAATATTTAATGAATATTTAATAGTCAGTATTTTATTATGAACATCTAATTAACTAAAATGTTTGTGAATCCTGTCAATTATAGTTCTTAGAAAGACTGAAAATCGGAATCAGCCAAGAAAATTTAAATCGGTTTGGAACTATTTTTCAACTAGTGATCAGTCTGGCGATCATTTTCTCCACTAATTGATTAGTTGTTTGGTCCAGAAAATGTCAGAAAATGTTGATCAGTGTTTTCTAAAGTCTGTGGTAGAATTAGAAAATTTTGACATTTTTTCTTAAAAAATTACTCAAACTGAAGAATCAGGTATGAAAATAGTAATAATTTAGTAATAATCGATTATTCACTCAGTCGTTGCAGCTGTAGATCCAACAGATCCAATATGATTTAGTCCTGATATAGACTGACCTGAAGAAGGGTGAGGATCATTTCCCCTAAAATATTTTATTAAAGAAATAAATTATTGACAATAATACTGAATACCAAGATGGCGCCATGAGGCTGGCAGCTGGTTGCAAGAGCTCTGACCCCGTTCTGTTCTTTAAGTGGTTTTTTGTGTTTTACGTGCTCTCTTTCGTCACCAATCTCACTCGTTCACGTTCAACCAAGGATGTGCAACTGGTGAGATTAGTTTTATGCCTTTTACTTACTTTTGGACTTCTCAAAACTACACTTTGGTGATCCATTCAGCCACGGCTCCATTGTTTACACCCGCGATCAGCTGTTGGTGCTGGGCCACACTCACGTACTCCCCAGCGAGAGACCAGAGATCCACAAGGAGTTAAGGAGAAGGTACAAAAAAGATGGTACAAACCAGCTACACTGTCTGTTATTATGGGGAACGTACGATCTCTCCCTCATAAGATGGAAGAGCTCGCAGCACTGACCAGGCTGCAGAGGGAGTACCGGGATCGTAGCATGAGTGTAGCTTCATGGAGACTTGGCTGAATGAACTCACTCCAGACTCACACGTAACTCTGAACGGATTCCAGCTGTGGAAAGCGGACAGGAGAGCAAAGGAGACCGGTAAGATGAAGGGAGGGGGGATAGTGATGTTTGTCAGTGAGAGATGGTGTAACCTGAAGCACATTAGTGTTAAAGAGCAGCGCTGCACCAGGGACATCGAGCTGCTAGCTGTTAGCATTCGGCCATATTACCTCCCGAGGGAGTTCTCGCATATCATCGCGATAACGGTGTACATCCCGCCGTCGGCCGATGCTGCAGCAGCCTGAGAGCTCTTACATACTGTTGTGTCTCAGCTGCAAACATCGCACCCCCAGTCTCTCCTCCTTATCTCTGGTGACTTTAACCATGCTTCTCTGTCCTCCACTCTCCCCACATTCACCCAGTCTGTTGACTGCCATACCAGAGACAATAAAACACTGGACTTACTGTATGCAAACATTAAAGAAGCATACAGCTCATCACCCCTCCCCCTACTGGGCCGCTCAGATCACAACCTGGTTCATCTGTCCCCTGCATTCATACCTATGGTGAGCAAACAACCTCCCAGCATTAGGTATGTGAGGACATGGTCTGAGGAGACCAGCATGGCACTGAGGGACTGTTGTGAAACTACTGACTGGGAAATGCTGTGCAGCCCACACGGAGAGGACATCGACAGTCTGACTCACTGCATCACAGACTATATAAACTTCTGTGTGGAGAACACCGTGCCAACCAGGAAGGTACGGTGCTTCTCCAACAACAAGCCATGGGTGACCCCTGAACTGAAAGCTCTGTCCTGGACTGTCCCCTGGAGACCATCGAGGAGGTGGGTGAAAGGAGGATGTTAACCAAGCTGACATCCATCATGGACAACACCTCTCGCCCCCTGCATGAGACTGGACGAACAATGAGCAGCTCGTTCAGCAGCAGACTGCTGCACCCACAGTGCAAGAGGGAGCTACTGCAGGTCCTTCATCCCATCAGCTGTCAGACTCTTCAACACCAACACCAGCATGACTCAATGTAGCACTGTTACGTCTGCTGCATAACTCATCCACTTCCCTACCTCATGCAATATTGTATGTTTACTCTGTTAAATCTTTTTTCTATTTCTATAATATTTATTTCTACACTGTGTATCTCACTGTAAAATCTGTTGCTGCTAATATTCTGTGCAATCTGCCTCTGCAAGGCAACACAGTTTACATTGCTCCTTATTCTTAATGCTACACACCATGTGTGTAGTTTACAACTGCATGTGCAATTATCCTGCGCAGCTATCAGTATACCCATGTATCTGCCCATATACCCATATCTCTTCCATATATGTACAAGTGAAAGGTGTATATATTGTAAATAGTCTTGTGTGTATAGAATTTCTGACAATTTAGTACTTTACATTTTCTATATTTTTAATTTTTTTTTAATTCTGACATGTGTATATATATATATATATATATATATATATATATATATATACACTATTTTTTAGCTTAATTTTATAAGTATTTTATTGTCACTCTCTCCTTTCTGTCTGTACTGCTTGAGCTGCTGTAACAAGTACATTTCCCTGGTGTGGGATCAATAAAGTTTATCTTATCTGAACAAGTAAACAAATACATATAAAGATAACACTTTATATTAAGGTGCTTGGAATAAGCATTTAGTAATGGGTAATACAGCCTTTATAAACTGCTTATAAAATAACGTGTTAATGAGACATGTAAGTGTAAATAGCATAATAAACATTTTATTATGAGATTATTATAATATTATTATTAACATACTTTTTAAGACAAGCATTATAAGAAACTTGTTAACAGTCCAGAGACTGCCAAAGAATGTTAATCAAATTCTTATGAGAGATTCTTGTAACTGTTTATAACACCATTACAAACACATTTATTGAGTTTAACAAACTTACCTTTTATGTCAGTGTTAAACCTTTACTAAACTTTTGTCATTGCCTTATAAAGATTTCTACATGCTTCATTATGCATTTATTAGCAATTTACTATGCACTTTTTTTGGGATACTGGATCTAAAGTGTGAACAGTGCTTATTAAGGTTAATTAAGCCTTTATTATGCACTATGGGAGCATCTACAGACACATGGCGGATGGGGCACATTAGTTAGCTGCTGTCAAGGCTCATGGGTAATGTAGTCTTTAGAGACGGAAACAAATTGTAAATAAATTCGAACATAACCCTGTGTGATGATGGTGATGACATCATCCAGTCACGTTCAGAAGATCCATTAAAGAAACAGTCTGAATCAGCAGCTCGTCACCCTGATCGTGATGATGGTGATGATGATGATGGTGATGATGATCTCTGTGTCTCTCTGTGTCTCCAGTCCATCTGTGAAGGCTTTAAAGAGGCTGTTCAGTACGTTCTGCCCAGACTGCTGCTCACACCTGTGTACCACTGTCTGCACCTGTTCGAGATCCTCAAGGTGAGACGGCCACACCTGGAAAGTCAAATACTCCACTCCAGCCCTAGCCAGCCCTACTGTGGTGTTTGGGGCTTCACCTGTGCCTACTGGTTATATCACCTCTCAGGTGTGACTGACATGTTTATACTGTTTCCATAGCAACTGGAGGAGAAGAGTGAAGATGAGGAGGATAAAGAGTGCCTGAAACAGGCCATCACAGCTCTGCTCAACCTGCAGAGCAGCATGGAGAGGATCTGCTCCAGGAGCCTGGCCAAGAGGAGGCTCAGGTATGCCCCACCTGAGATACACACCTGTACACACACACACACACACACACACACACACACACACACACACACACACACACACACACCTGCAAAGGTAGGTCAGAGCTCCACCCCTCCAATTGTCATGCAGCTGCTGTCAGTGGAGACGCAACTGGCTGAGCAAGGCTAACACCTTCCATAAGCTTCCAGTCTTTATGCTAAACTAGGCTAACACTGCCCATCTGCTTCCAGCTTTTAGGCTAAGCTAGGCTAACACATTTTGTCTGCCGCCAGTCTGAGCAATGCTTCTATGCTTCTAGTCTTTATGCTAAGCTAGGCTAACAGTTTCTATTTGCTTCCAGCTTTTAGTCTAAGCTATGCTAACCCTTTCATCAGCTTCTGGCTTTTAGGCTAAGCTAGGCTAACACATTCAAACTGCTGCCAGTATTTTTGCTAAAATAGACTAACACTGTCCATCTACTTCCATTCTTTATGCTAAGCTAGGCTAACACTTTCCATTTGCTTCTAGTCTTTATGCTAAGCTAGTCTAACACTTTCCATATGCTCCACCTTTTAGGCTAAGCAAGGCTAACATTTTCCAAAAGCTTCCAATCTTAATGCTAAGCAAGGCAAATATTTTCCATAAGCTACCAGTCTTTATGCTAAGCTAGGCTAACACTTTCCATAAGCTTCCAGCTTTTAGGCTAAGCTAGGCTAATGCTTTACATAAGCTTCCAGCTTTTAGGCTAAGCTAGGGTTAGGGTTAGGCTAACACAAGGCTAACAGTTCCTATCTGCCTCTGGCTGTTAGGCTAAGCTAGGCTAACAGTTTCCATCTGCTCCAGTCTTTATGCTAAGCTAGGCTAATAGTTTCACTCTGCCTCCAAAGTTCCTCAGGGAGCTTATGTGAGTCATTTTAGAGTTTCCAAGACTCATGGAGGTTACAATGGCCCTTTGGTTCTAGAGGTCCTTGAGGAGGTTCTTGGGGTCCTTGGGGAGGTTCCAGGGCTTCTTTAAGTAAGATCCATGTTGGCGCGTGACTGTAGATTTACAGAACTGATGATAAATTGCAACACACACACACACACACACACACACACACACACACACACACACACAGCAGTGTGCTGGACTCCTCCCATCCTCCCTGCTTCCCTGGACAGAAATAGAGCAGCAGTGGGGGGTGGTGAAGGGTCAGGGTGGTGTTGTTGGAGGGAAGTGTCGTCAGGTTCTGGGCGGTGCTGCTCGGCGGCTTATTGTTCTCTGTTTGTTAGAAAGAAAAGAACACAGAGAGGAGAACCACTGCTGCTGTCCGTCTGTTCAATAAAGTTTCTACATTTGAACATTCTGAACACCTGAAGGAGAAGAAGAAGACAGGAGGGGAGAGACTGACAGACAGACGGGTGGATGATTGGCAGGTGGATATGAGGACGTAGGTGACTTGGGTTTCTTCTTTGTGTTTGAGCAGCAGGTTGGGGTGTGAGGGGCAGGCTGGTGGAGGTTGTTGGAGGCTCCTGATGGAGGCCGTAGTTGTAGACGGAGGTGGTTGGAAGCTCCTGATGGGGGCTGTAGACATAGATGGAAGCCGTAGGTGAAGATGGAGGTGGTTGGAGGCTCCTGATGGAGTTGGTGGAGGTGTTGATGTGGTTGTTGTGAAACAGTGTGTTAACATACCTCAGGGGTTTATGTTGTAAACTGATTAGCGAACTGCTGCTGCTGTTAAAGGAACAGGACACAGTTTCTGCAGCTTCATAAAAACTCTCAAAATGTCTTAAATATTATCAATAATATTATTATTATTGATAATTGATTGGATTATGAAATTGACCACACTTTTGTAAAGTTGTGTTAACTTCAGTCGAGCTACACAGATAAATCTTTTTATAGTAGAAAAAAATGATCACCAGATTGATCACTAGTTGAAAAAATAGGTCCCAACATGTCACATGTTTGGGCCTGTTTTTCAACTGACAAGATTGTGACAGGATCAATTAATCAATTAATGTGATTGATTAATCGATAATGAAAAAAAAAGCTACTTTATATCAGTTCTATCGATTTTTTATATATATCAGTATTGGTCAACCTCTAAACTTAAGTCTTGCTTGTTTTTGGGGAACATGTGTATCGATCAGTATGTTTGATTAGTATTGATTGCATTGAAAGGACTACAAAAAAACTCAACATGGATCTGCACTGCACATTAACACCTGTGCAGCGAGGACACAGGCACGCTAACATGCTAAGCTAAGATGTTGGACACTGAAAACAGTAAAGCTGCTAAACTTTAGCATGTTAGCGTTTTCATTGTTAGCCTGTTAGTGTGCTGATGTTAGCATGTAGCTGACAGAGGTGCTAGCATGTCTGCAGAATGTTGGTGTGAACACCTGAGCTGCAGGAGGTCACATGACTTTGATTTTCTGCTGGATGTCAACACGTGCTCCGCCCATACAGAAACAGATGATTTCACAGTGATGGTGATGATGTCACACGATGGTGATGATGTCACAGCGATGGTGGTAATGATGATGATGTCACTGTGTCTTTTTGTCACAGTCCGGCTGTTTGCCCAAGCTGAGGTTGGAGGTCTTCCTGCTGTGACCTCACTTCCTGTTGGAACTGCAGCCTCGCTGGTTTGTACAGATCCCCGCCCACGTTGCCCAATCAGAACTCACTCTGCCGTCACGTGATAGACTGATAGAAAACCAACCCAATGATGAGATAAAAGAACAATGTGTGCAGGTGTTAATAACAGCCGTTATTAACGCCATATGATCGCTATCATACATACATCATCTTTAACTATTCCAACTCAAAGTCCACTTACAGCTTTCAACCAGACCGCGTGGTCTTCATCAGCACAGCATGAGATGTTACAGGGACTTTGAGTTGGAACTGAAATGTTTCCTGTGAAGATAATTTTCTATAAATCTAATAACACCAGATGTATCATTAGTGCACTAACTCAACCCTACCTAGAGCTGATCAGTTATGATCAATAATGTTTGTTTATTTACTGATTATTTAGGTGAAAAGTTCAATCTACATATGGTTAATGACTGTAACTGAAAATCAGGGCAGACAGAACCCACCAATCAGAGCCTGTTTGTTATCTGACAGACTAAACCGACTGTCTGCCGCTGTCCTGCAGACTCATCATCACAACTTGTTAGTTAGTCAGTTACTGAGTAAGTCAGTCACTTAGTTGGTTAGTTAGTTAGTCAGTTAGTTGGCTACTTAATTAGGTTAATTAGGTGGTCAGTTTGTTAGTCAGCTTTTTTTCAATGTGTTGTTCAGTTGGTTAGTTAGTTAATTGATTTTTGTGGGGGAGAACTAGTGAACTGTTCCTTTAATTTAAAATACAAAGAGGTGAGCCCAGACTGAAGTGTCCTGATTAACTCTTGTCTTCTTCTTCTTCTCTTCCTATTCATCCTCCTCCTACTTCTTCTTCTTCTGTGGTGTGCAGTGAGTCGGCGTGTCGGTTCTACAGCCATCAGATGAAGGGGAAGCACTTGGCGATCAAAAAGATGAACGAGATCCAGAAGAACATTGATGGCTGGGAGGGAAAGGACATCGGGCAGTGTTGTAACGAGTTCATCATGGAGGGCACGCTGACCCGCGTCGGCGCCAAACACGAGCGCCACATCTTCCTGTTTGATGGCTTGATGATCTGCTGCAAGTCCAACCATGGCCCGCCACGGCTGCCCGGTGCCAGCTCTGCCGCGGAGTACCGCCTCAAAGAAAAGTTCTTCATGCGTAAAGTTCAGATCAATGACAAGGACGACAAGGAGGGCGAGTACCGGCACGCCTTCGAGATCATCCTGAAGGACGGGAACAGCGTGGTGTTCGCCGCCAAGTCGGCCGAGGAAAAGAACGGCTGGATGGCGGCGCTGATCTCGCTGCAGTACCGCAGCACACTGGAGCGAATGCTGGACTCAGCCATGCTGCAGGAGGAGAAGGAGGAGCAGATGAGACTGCCCGGTGCCGATGTGTACCGCTTCGCAGAACCCGACTCCGAGGAGAACGTTGTGTTCGAGGAGAACGTCCAGTCCAAGTCCGGGATCCCCATCATCAAAGCTGGGACGGTCCTCAAACTGATCGAGAGGCTCACCTTCCACATGTACGCAGGTGAGATGTGATGTCGCTCAGGTGAGACGTGATGTCACTCAGGTGAGACGTGATGTCACTCAGGTGAGACGTGATGTCACTCAGGTGAGACATGATGTGTCTGTGGATGATGAGGAACAAAAAAACTTACACAACTTACAACAACTTATGATTAATTCATTATGATTAATTTAGAGCTGCTACAAGTAATTAATCATCAACTGTTTTGATAATCAATTAATCAGTTTAAGTCATTTGGTTTCTGGTTTCAGCTTCTGAAATGTGAGTATTTTCTGGTTTATTGTACTTAATGTAAGAAAATGATGAACAAATTATTTGATATTTTTCAATGACGAGATTGTGACAGGATTAATTATCAATTAATGAAGAAAATTATTGATGTATTAATCGGCTGTGAAAATAATTGGTTACAGCCCTATTTTATTGGCCAAAACAATAAAAAAGACAGTTTCCTAAAGTGACATCTTCAAATGTCTTCTTTTGTCCAACCAGCCGTTCTAAACACAAAGACTCTTCATTTACTGAAATGAGAAAGAAAAGCAGCAAATCCTCATTTAAAAGGCTGCAACACTGAAAACATTCATCCATTATCAGAATACAACACTGATTCTAAAAAACTATGTTGTGTAAAACATAAATAAATACAGAACGCAATGATTTGTGAAAACCTTTCCAGCTATATTCAGCTGGACTCAGCAAAAAAAAGATCAGATATTTACAGTTCAAACTGATAAACTTTATATTTTTCTGTAAATCTTCAGTCACTGTGTTGTGACAGCAGCATGTTTCTCTCTGTGAGACATCAGCTGTTCTTTAACTCTCAGTCAGTGTTTGTTGAAGTTTTAAAGTGAAATTCTTTCTCATTCTTACTTGATAAACGACTTCAGCTGCTCAACAGTCCTGTTTGGTCTCTGTTGTCGTATCACATGTTCACTGGGAGACAGGTCTGGACTGCAGGCAGGTCAGTCTAGTACCTGAACTCTTTTACTACGAAGACACACTGTTGGAACACGTCCACAATGTGTCTCTGCATCATCGTCTCTCTGAAATAATCAGAGACGTCTCTGAGACAGACGCCAGGATGGCAGCATATGTGGCTCCAAATCCCCCCAAACCATCACAGCTGCTGTCTTTACAAGTTAGTGCTGGTAACAATCTGGATGGTCCTTTTCCTCTTTAGCCCGGAGGACACGACGTCCATGATTAGTGAAAACAATCTGAAACGTGGACTCGTCAGACCACAGCTCACTTTTCCGCCAAAATATCTTCACGATTATTTTTGACTGATCTTAAACTGTTGGACTGTTCGTAGTTTTTCACAAAGTGGTGAATCTCACCCCATCATGCTGGTGAACCACTGAGTCTTTCCAGGACGCCCCTTTAATACCCAATCATGATCCTGTCACCTGTTACCAGCTCACCTGTTTACCTGTGGAAGGTTACAAACAGCTGTTGCATAACTTTCAGTCTTTTGTTGCTCCTCAACAAAGTTTATCAGTTTGAACATGAAGTATCTTGTCTTTGTGCTGGATTCAATGGAATATAGGTGGAAAAGTTTTTGGAAATCATAAAATACCAAAAAATGGTGAAAAATTACTCCTGTCACAATCAATTCAATCTTTTCAACTGATCAGTCTGGTGATAATTTTTCCACCATTTGATTTGTTAATCAGTTTGAACATTAAATATTTTCATCCACCAAAGGATCAGTAAAATTATTACAAATAATCAGCAGATTCTCAGAAAATCTGGAGAAACTGATCATTTTATCAATTTACCACTGAAACAATGAATCATATTGGTTTCTGATTAATGTTCTGTGGAATAGACTCATCAATAAATAGTTTGAGATTTCTCTTCGCTCTGCTGAGCACTCGAGTCTCTTCCTGCTCTCTGATTGGATTATTCAGCAAACTGATTGACGACTGATCAGAGTTCAGCTCATCTGTTCTCTGCAGTAAGCTCTTATTTTGAAAGAGTGACTCTATTTTTAGACAAGAGCTGAAATCTCCTCGTCTCAAAGGTCACTGCCGGGGATTCTGGGTAATAATCTGAGCCTCTGGCAGCCGCATCAGGCCTCATGACCAATCAGAGCCCTGCTAATACTGATTCAGAATGAGGTAAATGTGATGTCATCAGGTGTGCAGAGGTGGGCCACTGCACCACTGCATGATGGGCTTCAAGTATTGATTATTGTCAGTTGATTATTTTCACAATTAATCAATGAATTAATCTTGTCACAGTCTTGAAAAATGTTTCAATAGTTGAAAAATATTTTTCAATCTTTGACCTATTTTTCAAGTCTCTCCTGTAACGATTGTTTCTTGATCATTGAATCTTTTGATCATTTTCTTACATTAATTAATCAGTTGTTTGGTTTAAAAAAAAGGGTCCTGACATGTACAGAAGAATGGATCTGTGTGTGTGTGTGTGTGTGTGTGTGTGTGTGTGTGTGTGTGTGTGTGTGAGGAAAAAGGTGTTTCCTGTCTAGACCCTCCACACACACATTGACTCCCATGATGCATCAGTGCCTGGTGTGTGTGAGGTGTCAGAGGGAGGGGGTGGGGCTTCTATTTTAGGACCGTGTTTCCTGCCTGACTGTTGGCAGGAGGACACTCCTCCCATTTCCTCCCCACAGTCACATGACGTCAGCAGCATCGGCCAATCCCATCACAGAGTTTATCATCACTGTGGTGTTTGAACACAAACAAAGTTTAAAGGGTCGTTCAGTGTAGTTAGTTAGTTCATGTTTTCATGATTCTCTGGATTATAAACCAAACTGCAGTCAAAACTCTGCTGATTTTAAAACCTCCTGTTTGCTTATAAATGTGCCAAAAAACAAGAACTCCAGTAAATAAATACAAATTTTAAAAAGCTAAACTCAAAGGACACGTTAATATGGGCTGCAACGAATGATTATTTTCATTATCGATTAATCTTTTGATTATTTTCTCCATTAATTAATCCTGTCATAATCTTGTCTGCTGAAAAATAGATCCAAACATGTGGAGCACACGTCCGTCTCCATGTCCTCTTTCATCATCATGTCTTTTTACATCTCTTGCATCCTGTAACAGGATGATTAATTAAGAGAATTAATCCTGGTACAGTCCTGTCAGTTGAAAAGTTAAATGTATTTTTCAGGGATTTTTTTCATCTTCAGGAATATTTTCATCTGTTTCCTGTCGTTTTCGTCCTGTGTTCTGCCTCTGTGTTTTAACCCTTTATGTCTCTGTGTTTCCCCCTTCAGATCCAAACTTTGTCCGGACATTTCTGACCACCTACAGATCGTTCTGTAAACCTCAGGAGCTGCTGGATCTGCTCATGGAGAGGTGAGCTCACCTGTCATCACAGGGACCAATCACAAGGTTTCACATGTGCACACATGCAAACACACGTCTGACATTACAGGCCTCATCACAGACACAGATATTACTCTACTTACTTCTTCATTTAACGATTCAGTTACAGCTATGGGCGGTTTTATGTTTTACCCAGCATGCTTTTCTCACTCTGGTGTTGAGGAGGGTCACACTTCAAATATGAGTTTATTAAAACATGAAGATAGTATGAAGTCAGGACCATGTTTGATTCTCTAACAGCAGCTCTGAGCACTGAGCTCAGGTGTGTGACCCCAGGTGTGTGATCCCAGGTGTGTAATTTCAGGTGTGTGATCCCAGGTGTGTGATCTCAGGTGTATGACCTCAGGTGTGTGATTTCAGGTATGTGGTGCAGGGTTTCCGCTAGAAGAAAGTGGCACCGGACAATGTGACCGGCAGGTTTTAAATTTACCGGACAAATGTTTGAAATGCCGGTCAAATATTATCTGAATTTATTGAGCTTAAAACCTCTTCAGCCCGAGCGCCCCCTGTATAGGGGGCAGAGTCAGATGCGTGCGGTACAGACAGTCTATGGGCACGCTAGGAAGCACCAGTCCTCAACATGTAGCACCCCAAAATGACGGGGAGAAACTCAGCTAAAAGCCTCTATCAAGTATTGCCACCTAAACGAAACACAATTAAAACCACAAGCAATAATATGGGCATTTAATAAAAACGTGAAAACAGCCCACGTTCAATTGAGTGCTTTTACTATTCTCACCACTTCAAGCAAACTAGACATGTAAGGTGTCTTATGAAAACAGAGATCGTACTGATTACGAAGAGGTCTCACTCGTCACTGTGCGACAAAAACTCTGAGAGTTAGACGCCAAATAGTCGCAAAAAACCTTCACAGAATCATTAAATATGTCTTACTTTAGCTGTTTTGTGGCCTAAAGTTATATTCCAGCTTGAGAAATCACTGCTTATGTCTGCTCCTATGACTCTTCAGTAGTTTGAAATGAATCGCGATGGTTCCTGTTGTTTTCATAAAGAGGAAGGGCCTTTTTCGAGCGGAGTGTGCATCTTACTACAATACACTATCTTTGGCTCCACGTCCTTCTGTATCATCATTGGTGTTGCTATGGTAAATTTGGGTGGTAGCGATAGAATACCTGACTCTGATTGGTTTATAGAGGTGTCGATCATCAAAATTGACCAATGGGTTGCCGAGATAGTCCCGCACAGGACGCAGCTTGTTGACACTTCAGATGCTATTAGCAGACGCTTTATACTTTACTAATTGTGCTTGGAGGGAATATTTTCACCGGACATTTTGACCGGCGGTGTTAAAAAATGTCGGACTTCGGCAGATTTTACCAGTCAAAAGTCCGGTAATTACCGGATAACGGAACCCTGGTGTGGTGTCAGGTATGACCTCAGGTGTGTGATCTCAGGTGTGTGATTTCAGGTGTGAGGTGTCAGGTGTGACCTCAGGTGTGTGATTTCAGGTGTGTGGTGTCAGGTATGACCTCAGGTGTGTGATCTCAGGTGTGTGATTTCAGGTGTGAGGTGTCAGGTATAACCTCAGGTGTGTGATCTCAGGTGTGTGACCTCAGGCGTGTGACCTAAGGTGTATGACCTCAGGTCTGTGATTTCAGGTGTGTGGTGTCAGGTGTGACCTCAGGTGTGTGACCTCAGGTGTGTAATTTCAGGTGTGTGATTTTAGGTGTGTGGTGTCAGGTATGACCTCAGGTGTGTGATCTCAGGTGTGTGATTTCAGGTGTGTGGTGTCAGGTATGACCTCAGGTGTGTAATCTCAGGTGTGTGATTTTAGGTGTGTGGTGTCAGGTATGACCTCAGGTGTGTGATTTCAGGTGTGTGGTGTCAGGTATAACCTCAGGTGTGTAATCTCAGGTGTGTGATTTCAGGTGTGTGGTGTCAGGTATGACCTCAGGTGTGTGATTTCAGGTGTGAGGTGTCAGGTATAACCTCAGGTGTGTGATCTCAGGTGTGTGACCTCAGGCGTGTGACCTAAGGTGTATGACCTCAGGTCTGTGATTTCAGGTGTGTGGTGTCAGGTATGACCTCAGGTGTGTGATCTCAGGTGTGTAATCTCAGGTGTGTGATTTTAGGTGTGTGGTGTCAGGTATGACCTCAGGTGTGTGATTTCAGGTGTGTGATTTCAGGTGTGTGGTGTCAGGTGTGACCTCAGGTGTGTGACCTCAGGTGTGTGATTTCAGGTGTGTGGTGTCAG
>JAJHUR010086651.1:0-15015 GCA_027495735.1 Lutjanus campechanus
ATGCATCCTTAATTTCTATATTATGGCATATTGTGGTCATTTTATGATTTATCACAGGAAATATTTTACAGATTTCTCCTTTAAATCTGCATTTTAAATTCATTTAATTCAAGTGCTGCACATCTCTGGATGAGGACATGAGCACAAAGGAAAACAAAAAATTAACCCTCCTCTCCCTCTAACTACAAAAATTCCCACTTTTCAGCCCTGACATGTTTTGGCAGCTGTGCGATATGGTGCAAGAATGTACCCTGTGACTACTTCTCCTCAGGTAAATCTTCCACACCAGTCACACATATTTCTCAATTCTCCTGCGCAGCTGTGTGCCCATATGTGTGTCCTCTGGGGATGAATGTCACCGAGCTGCATCTGGCGAACCGCACTCCAAACCTGCACTACACTCTGTCAAGCGCAGAATAACAAGTGATGGGAGTGTTGAGCGCTGGGTAGTAAGTATACTTTCTGCTGCCATATGCGGTCGGATGGACACCCTCCCTTCCTCAAGAATAAAAGTGGCACAACAGCTTTTGGATTCAACTAGCTGACGACGACAAAACGCAGACTGGAGCAGCAGCGGGCAGCTTCTTCACCGGCGTTCGCTGTGATGCTGCGCTGCTTGAAGTCCTTAAAGTAAATGGTGACTGATTGTCTCAGTCATACGGTTGCTTGTAGCCCTGCAGCTAAAAGGCAACTGCAGCCAACAAGCACCTGTGATCCGATGCTAATGTTATTCCTGACTGAGGCAGAGGAGGCCAGTTATGATCCTGGAGAGAGCAGGGTTCAGTCTAAGTAATGAAACTAGTCCAGGCAGCCAGAGACACACACACACCCACACGCAGATAATAAGCCGCCTCGATCCTCCACTTGTCACAGCAGCGGTAGCCACATGCTGATTTCACCACTACTGATCTATTTCAGTTTGCTGATCATTATAGCGCACCTCTGTTGGTTAGCCACAGCTAACAACCTGCAGACAGCTCACTGGGACTCCTGAGCGCTGCGGAGTCGGTATAAATTACTGGAATCACTGGAAGGTTTACTGTGGAGATAACTAGCTGTCCCGAGCTAAACTGACCACTCCGATTCTCCGCGGTCATTATGAGGGACTTCTGGCTGCGACTCGAGAGGGAAAACGTTCTGTCTGAGGTGAAGGAGATCACACGCAATTAACGAGCCACGTGTTGTGTTCCTGATGAGTCGGGCTGTGATTGGAGCAACCTGCCGTGAGCCTGTCATGTAAGTTGCATTCGCTGTCGGCTGATACATCACATCAAACGCCTGGAAGTTTATTCATTAGCAGCTTTTATCAACTTTCAGCAGAACAGAGAGGCGACGTCCCTCCTCTTCAGGTGTGTCCCCACGCAGGGTTGGGGAGTAACGGATCACATGCAACAGGAGACGTAATCAGATTACTGATACATTTAGTAAAAATGAGGATTATTAGCAGGATTACAATTTTAAAATAAAGAACAATATATTACCATGCAGAGTGCACAGAGATGCCAATTAATTATCATGACCTCCAGTGAAAAAAATGCTTCACTGGGTGGAAATTTCATCATTTTCTGTTTTTAAATTGATTAATAAATTGCACAAAACAGAGGAAGGAACAGCTGGACAAACTAACAAACCAAACAATTACTATTAATCTGCATCTATTTTTATAATTGATTAATTGTTCTGAGTTATTTCTTGATTAGAAATAAATTAAAAATCATCTGATTTCAGCTTCTTAAATGTGAATATTTTCTGGTTTCTTTACTCTTCTCTGACAGTAAACTGAATGTCTTTGGGTTGTGGACAAAACAAGACATCGAGGACGTCGTCTTGGACTCTGGGAAACACTGATCGACATTTTTCACCATTTTCTGACTTTTCATGGGCCTAAGAATTCTAAGCACTTCTGGAGAACTATTCAAAATCACTGCTGTTGTTTGTCTCACCCGGCTTTTGATTTTTTTCTTTGGATTTGCCAAATTCATTGTTGTTTTGTGGACTGGCAGCCTTAATTTTACTTTTTTGCTCTCTGGTGCTGACATAAACACACCCGTTACCGTTTCTGGAACCTGTTCAGACATAGCAAGGCTAGCTTAGCTGGGTTTGCTTTTAGCCTGGTTGCTAGCTAGCGAATGCCACTGTAACAGCTAATCATCATCACTGTGGCTGTGTGTGGACATTGTTCACTGGTGTACTCGCAGCTGCAGGACGACATCAAACATCAAACGGCTGAGAAAGGACCTCATGAACAAAAACGAGTTTCTCCTCGAGTTTTCATCGGTCGCCACAACCCAAGCTAAACATCTCGTGGTGCTGGGCTCCCCCTGCAGCGACAACAGAAACACCGGTCTGTCTTTGCCTCTGTCGGGGACGATACCACTCTGCCCTGGTCTGGTTCTGTCTATTCCCAGCTGAAGTCCCAGCTCAGAGTGACGACTGTGCTCTAAATTAGACCACATCTTGAGTTTTGGTGAGGATGGCTGAGCGTGAGCAACTAAAGTTGGATAAAATCCACCTGGCGCGTCTTAAGAAGCTAATATGATAGCATTTAGCATCTGTTGAAGGGAAGAGGAACCTGGACAAGAGCCACACTGTACAGAAGTTCCATGGACTGTGAATCAGAACTGAATCAGAACTGAACTGAATCATTAAGTGCCAAGATACTCCCACTGCCCCTACATTCATGTTATTGTTGAAAACTTTGCTCTTTCCTTCTCTGCTTTTTTCTCTGCAGCACTTTTATTGCTTTTATTGAATTTTGTGCCCCTCATTACTGCACTCTAGCTGTATTACATGTATCTCATTTATTTCTATTTGAATTGGTTTTTAAATGTTGTTCTAATGCATTTCTTTGTCTTGCGTGAAGCATTTTCGATTGCCTCTCAGTCTGAGAGGTGCTATGCAATTAAACTTGCCTTGTATTTCCAACCAAGTTGTAATTGAAAATGAACATTAGTTACTCAAGGTCCAGCGTGAAAGATTTTCATTAGTTTATAATCACCTAAAAAATAAAAATCTTTTTTTAATTTTATTTTAGAATGAGCCATTTGTATCTATAGAGGACGCTTGTTGCTACAATCTTTCTTTACAGATTTTGTCTTGTTTATTTATTTGTATGAACATTAGTTTGAATATTAATGATTTTGCACATTTGCCATTTCAGTATTAATATATTCATGCAAAGATATGCTCCGGCGATTAATTACTGCACGTCCAAAAAAATTTGAAGATGTGAAAAAGACATGATGTTTAAAAATGAATGCACGACTTTTAAGGCCAGTCCAGACATGACGCAATGTGAGCTGCGCTTGTTGCTCGGTTTAGCGCACATTGAAATAGGTGTTCAAGGATGTCGGAGCGAAATGGGCAGAGTTTTCAAAACCCTTGTTCATCATATAGGCTGCAGATATTGTCTACCTACAAGCTGCAACCCGGAGACGTGTTTCGATACGAGCGTCAAAGTTGTGTTGTACAATTCAGGGATTTCACACACACTTAATATTAGCTTTTCCATCACCATCAATTGTCCACGCGATTACTTGTCACAGCCCCGTGTCGTGCCAGACGATGCTCATTAGCTGTTCTATAATCACTGTAAACCACAGCCTCTTGGGACTTATTACTTTAGTATAGGTTAAGCTCCAAAAACTCAAACAGCTCCCATAATGAAACCCTCCCCCGCCTGCTGTACACCATCATTCACTCTACGTCTCCCGTTTGCATCGCAGGTTTTCTGCTGAAAAACCACATTATCCATCCGTAATTACAAGTCATGAAATAAATAAACACCTCAGCCCTCACGTAAACTTAATAAAGACATGCAGCTACAGCTCTGAATGCAATTTGGACACGAATAATTGCCAGGCAGGTAAGTCGTGGAGTATTTGAAAGATACACGGAGCTTTATTTACTCTGTCTGTGTGAGAACGAGCAGCAGGCTTCACCGAGACTCTGCCTGGTCTTTAGCCCGTTCTTGGCTGGAGTGCCACTCCTGAGTCGCACTGGTGAGAGGCTGGTGGGAGGTACTCAGCACAGAGCGAGAAGATTACTGTGATTGAGACTTTAATCACATGACCACGTAGCTGGTGATGAGATGGTTGTCTTTGACTGAATCTGTAATTTTCTTACTATGATCATTACGACAGGCTCACGGGGGATAAGAGCTGTAATGACTTGAAGATCATGAGTCCATTTTTTCTTCTTCCTGGCAGGTTGAGGCTTTTCCTCTTTCTTCATGTGATTACAGAGGCGGACAATGGTCGGAAAAGAAAGGAATAACATAAAAAGAAGAATATTATAAAAATCTTTCTTCATAAATGAAACTAAGATGGGTTGCACCAACAAAGATTCATTTAATCTAAAATTAGTTCTAATCAGAGTTTAGCAAAACTAGGTTTAAAATGAGTAGATCCAGATTCAAGATTAAGTACACCTCTGGTGCACAATTAAAAAGTCATTTGAGTAAATTCAAGCTAAGTGACGTAAACTGACTGAGTGCTGTTGGGACCTATAAGTATAAAAGAGGGAGTAAAACAAGTTAAAAAGTTAAGCATTAAAAAGTAAATTAGTTAACAAAACATTACACTGTTTACTGGATAGCCAGAACATTGCATTGTTTATGAGTTAGCTGAAAGGGAAACAAGGGAAAAAAAACATGTTATTTTGTTTGCTAGCTTGCTAAAAAGTTCATAAAATGTTCCACTGTTTGCAAGCTAGCTAAAAAGTAAAACAAAAAACATGTTCTGTTGTTTGCTAGCTACCTAAACAATAAAACAAAACAAAAAATATTGTTTGCTAGTTTGCTAAAAAAAAAAGTGAACCAAAGGTTACACTGTTTGCTAGCTAGCTAAAATGTTGACAAAATGTTGCATTGTTTGTCAGCTAGCTCAGAAGTCAAAGAAAACAAAAACATGTTATATTGTTTGCTAGCTAGCCAAAAGGTTAAAACATTGCATTGTTTGTGAGCTAGCTAAAAGTGAAACAAAACAAAAAAGAGTTATATTGTTTGCTAGTTAGCTAAAAAGTAAAAAAAAAAAAGTTGCATTGTTTGTGAGCTAACTAAAAAATAAAACAAAAAATATATATTGTTTGCTAGCTAGCTAAAAAGTTAATATAGTGTTACACTGGTTGCCTTAAAAGTAAAACAAAACAAAAAAGTAATGTTATATTATTTGCTAGCTAGCTTGAGAGTTAGTTAGCCTGGTTATCGTACTCATGATGCTCGTCAGGGAAGCTCTTATTTCTTATTATCAACTGAAGTGAAAGAAAGAACAGATATGTCCAAGGAACTTGAGTGTTTTTCTAAATCCATCTAAAAAAAATGCAGCTCTTTTTAAATTTAAACCTCCTCTAGTGAGTTTAAAGTTATTGTAACAAAGTTTAAATTGGAGTTTACCATGTTGAGGCGAGATAATTTCACAATTTTCACAATTTCAAGCTACTTTAAAAATTGGTGCAACATAATTTAAAGTTAAACCATGATTTAATCAGGTTTAAAATGTAATCCTTGTTGGTGCAGCCCAGCCTGCAAGTTCCAAGAGTGGAACTGCATGAGCCAAACTACACTTTCTTTATCTAACTGCTCTGCATGTCACTCACGTCTCTGAAGATTAATTTCCAAACTCTCCATACGGAAAGGCAAGGACGAGATTTTCAAAACATGCAATTGGCAGAACAGTAATTAATTTTATATTACACATTGCTATATAATCATCTTGCCAATGGCATCATTAACCACGATTCCTTCTGTCTGCGGATCAAATTGTCCCCCAAACAGCTCATCAGCAGCGAGCTGTTCAAATTTCCCGTTTGGAAATTACACAAAACAACGACCACCAGTGGAGCCGTTCAGTGGGTTGTGAGTTGACACACAGCCATGTTAGTGCCTTCCACTATGTGCCTGTTCCTCTATTACACAGCAGCACTTTTATGACAGCAGTCTGTGGCGCCGGCTGAATTCATTGTCTCATTGCTCAAGAGCTGTTTAGGCATGTTGCCGGGTGTCCTCGTCTGGTTTTAAAATAGCGTTTGTCACCTTTCATGTCTTTTTTTCTCTCTCTGCGGCTCATCAAATATACATTTTGTACCCAGCGTGAGACCTTCCAGTGGACGAGGAGATCACGGCCACGGCGACACAAGCTGCTGTTATTTTCAAAGCGGAGAGACGATGATGGATCCGCCAAACCAGAGGGGGCTGAACACAGACCTTTAAGAGAACTGAAGTGGTACAGTGTGAGCTGCTGGATACACGCCACCCTTCATTAAACCACTGATATTACAGGCTATTAATTATTCAGAGTAAGGCCTTATGACACCATACATCAATGGATATTATGAGGCTGGTTGTTCAGTGTTCCTGCGTGAAGAAAACAGTCTAACGGATGGATGATAGGAGCGGTGTCCTCTCTGTCCCAATTCTCACTGGACTGAACTCTGTTTTATCAAACCTACAGAATTTACAAATGTTGTTTTGTGTCTCTTGCCCCTATGTAAGAGGGGTGAGGGGGCTTTTATAGGTCTGTGTCTCCATACTCGTCTCCTAATGTATCTGTGGCTACGCCCTATTCCGAGTTACATACAGCAGCTATTTATTGGTAGAACAGCTATCTGGCTACTCACACCAGACCCCCTTACTTTACCTATGAAGATCAACAAATTAATTAGCAACAAGAGGCTGCTGCGAGTGAATGGGTAAACACAAAACTCATGAAACAAAACTACTTGTTTATGTTTAGGCAATAAAATTACGTGTTTATGTTTAGGCAACAAAACTACTTGCTTGAGTTTAGGCAACAAAACTACTTGTTTAAGTTTAGGCAACAAAACTACTTGTTTAGTTTTAGGCAACAAAACTACTTGTTTAGTTTTAGGCAACAAAACTACTTTGTTAAGTTTAAGGAAAGATCATGGTTTCGCTCTCTCTCTGCCATGTGGGTGCATGCAAAAAGCATCGTTCTCTAAGGCCACCTGGGTGTTTTAGAAGGAAAGTTCAGATCCAAACTCACAAAATAACACAAACTAACAGATTGACGGTGTGGTAGACTGAACCATCACGACTCCCATGTACTGTGAAGTAAAACTGATTTTGCCTGTGCAGTTTGGTTGGTTTAGAGAGAGCAGTATGTGGGTCGTCAATGTAAGTACATTTAAGTGAGTATATTATATTTTTAATCTGATTAATATTGATAAGCACCCCATACAACCCCTCTCAACTATCCTTTTCAGTCCAGGATGGGTTAGCGTGGCTCTTATCCCTGCTGTGTCCGCTCCTTCTGCAGCCGTCCACGACCGAACATCCAGCTGATCTGACTGTGTGGTTCAAAGACGTCATGTCCATTATTCATCATCAAAGTCCGCTGCTCTTTAATCCAAACCCAACACTTCCTCTTCCTATCTAAGTATCTAAAATCTGAAGGAGCTACTGGCTGCTGTATCTGCATCCGCCGCTGTTGCCATGGAGTAACAATGATTCTTATTTTTAGGTGATTATACACTAATGAAAACACACTAATGAATATTCCAATTCTGAGATATCCAACCAATAAATCCCCCGTAAAATCTTACACACTGGACCTTTAAATGTGCGCCTTTACTCATTCAGAAGTTCCTGCAGCCAGCCTTTTACAGCTGCATCTAATTCAGTCTTTGTGTGCCTTTGGAGAGCCTCTGAATTTCCACAATATGATGTAATGATCTCCTCTGACAGAAAATATAACTTAATAGTGACTCACACTCTTTCTCCCCCTCCTCTTCCACCCTCTTGCTTTTCATTACCTATGTCATCACACCTTTCGCACTGATTACATCTAAGGTATCGGAAAATGTGTGTTTAACTAATTCATCGCGCCAAGCTTCCCTCTCACCAAAAGAGCTTCGTCCTCGTAATTACAACGGATTAGGGACTAATATCTAATTATGCCGTAATATGCTTTAATGCATTTTTAATGGCAGCTGGGTGTTAAAGTCAAATTCGGCGCTGTCTCTGTTGGGGGCGGGAGGTGAAGATTGAGGGAGGGAGAGGCTTTCTTGGCAGTATGGGGCTGCAGGGAGGATGGGAAACATTGATTTCTTTGGCTGAGGTTACAGGAGCCTAGCAGGGAGGCAGCTGCTGCATACTGAAGTCATTCGACGTTAGAAATGTTGCACCAGCGCCTGATACGCAGTAAAATGCATTTCCCTCGCCGCTGTTTTATGTCAAAGGAGGGAGGACACAAATGCCCGTTTGAATTATGATCTGGAATAGAGACCGTTTATTGATTTGCTACTTTATGAAGGGACGACTACATCACCAAGACAAGTGAGATTGAGCACCGCTGGCAGCCGAAAAAAGGGGTTGAGTATTCTGTTATGGATGGATTGCACGGAAAATACAGTAAAGGAACGCTACGGTCTGGAGAATCCAATGTTCTGAAAAATCAAAAATGAGGCCCATTCATGCAGACACACACACACACACACACACATGTTCAAGGGTCAGAGCTAGCGTATGAAAAGCACACTGAGCAAATATTCTGCACGCACTTCTAAATGTATTCACACTCACTGTTTGTTTGTCTACGCATGATTGTTTTCCACAACAATATTCCATTCATCATTTGTTTCCCCCGCTTGTTTATTC
The DNA here is from genome assembly GCA_027495735.1 of Lutjanus campechanus. Lineage (NCBI taxonomy): Eukaryota > Metazoa > Chordata > Actinopteri > Lutjaniformes > Lutjanidae > Lutjanus > Lutjanus campechanus. The sequence goes on from JAJHUR010086651.1 coordinate 8,615, forward strand.
TAATAGGGTGCAGGAACAGAAGAGAGAGGAAAAAAAAAAATATCTGCATAATATTTCAAAGATTGATTGGGATGCAAATTGCCTTGTGAGCCCAATTGGTGTGGCTTGGCCTGTTTTAATTGGGTTCTGTTAATTAATGCTCGATGTGAAGACAAACTGAATTACTTGCAGGTTTCGTGCATGTCATTATCTCCTAATTGTGCCGGTAGGAAAGCGTGTGTGCGCGCAGTATGTGCATGCATATCTTGAGTTAACCCTTTCTTCTCCTGCAAAATTCATTACACCTTAATAACAAACACATGCAGGTCATTGTGTTAATACGCCATTAGGAAGCTGAGCTCTAATGTGTTAATCACTGAGAGACTAATCGGAGTAAATATAATTTATTTACAGGTAATAACTGAATGCTTTAGGCTTGTCAGGAACACTGAGATGTTTAATCCTAAAAGTTAGATTAATTAGATATGGACCTCATGAGAGATTTCTACCAAATAAATGACTGGATGACTGCACTTGACATGATTTCTCTTTCATGCAGTAACAAACACTGCACAGATGTGATAAGAGGGGTGTTTTCTGTGGTGTTTTCTCTCTGAGTCATTTTCCTCTGTGTGTGTGTCTTGTTTTTTTTTTTTAATTGAATTATTACTGAGAATAATTTATTTTGCACACAAGCACCAAATTAATAAACTGTAAAAAAAACAAACAAACAAAAAAAAACCCCCAAAACAACTCCTGTGTCACAAGTGATTAGTTGTTGCAGCCGTGCTCGTACTGTACCTTCAATAAAAAGAAAACTTAATATTCCAAAACGCTTCTACTTGGAGACAATGAAACTCCTTTAGAGAGGATTTTAAAAAGGTTTTAAATGAGGTTATTAATGAGGTTAGGTTGTAAACACTCTATAAATCATTAATAAACAATTATAAACAATTTATAACAATTTTTTCATAGATGAATGTGGGCTCACTATTTGGCAAGATCCAGTTACTGCTTACCACTGATTAATCTGACTAATGAGAGACTAATAGGTTTTTACACCATAATTAGTTTGTATATGTTTATGTGGCTAAACCTGCTGAAAATAAACAATCCTTTCCCTATTGCCAGTAGACGAGTTTGCCTTTTTGTTTTTTCTTTTTTTCTTCCTGATGATTGCTGGAAAGCCGACACTAAACTGAAGTTTTCCACCTTTTCCACCAAATAAACTTCTGTTCTTGGAACCGGCAGTTTTGAGTGGAACCATTGTAATCAAGGATGCCAACAACAGAGGGCGCCACACAACACACAACAACCTGTAGAATAACACACATTCACTTTGGTTCCCGAGAACAAACCTGCTATTGTTCCAGCTGGGTATCAACTTTTTAGGGTTGTGAACCAGTTTATTTTTGGAGGAAATGCTCAGAACGTTTCAAAATTAGGTACGTGAACCAGAACGGGGCCAGAGAGGACCTGTAGCTTCTAACTGAATCTCTGTGGTTCGAAGTTTAGTTTCTTTTCTTTTTCACTGTTTGTACTTTCAGGTGTCTGCTTCATTTTACTGTTTCATCTTCACTTTAAGTTACTGCTGATGGAAGCCCAACATTTCCTGATTTTGCTGCTTCATAATAAAAGTTTTTTGATAACAAAATAACGGGGGAAATAACTGTGTTTATCCACAGTTTTACAGATGCTTGACTAAAGACTAAAAATTCCACTGTGCTGGGCTGACACACCGATTCAAAACAAGTCCAACCGGGTTAAGCCAAGCAGCACACGTGTACGGAAAAAGATACGATATTCCTTTATTAATCCCACAGCGGGGAAATTTATAAAAAGGTGTAAAAGAGTTGCTTTCATTACAGACAGAGGCGACAATCCTTCACTGCCTCTGCTGCTGCAAAGGAGATAAATATTAGCATGTCCACCTGGGTGTCATGTTTCCATCACTGCCAATCAGACCTGATTAATACCTGTGACCACTGCAGAGTCATGTGACCCAAGAGTGAATGCTAATAGCACCCTTTCCCACTGAAGACAAAAGCCAGTCCAGTGTAAAGATTCATAACTGCCAAAAAGGTGTCTTCTTGTACGTGCCCATGTATGCCTGACTTACTACCATTTTAACTGGCAAATGACTATTAAGACATGCTGGTGGTGGTTAAATGCTGATAACTTATTAACAAGTATGTGATGAAGCTGACAGGTGTAACTGCTGGCTAATGGAAAGTAAGCGATGAGCTCAGAGGCTTGACAGTACAAATAAATGAGGGCTCACTGTTGTCCTGTTTTAGCTCATTAGCTTATTACTGATTATTAAAGTGTTTACAACCTAATTAATAACTTAATTACAAATCATTTGTAAGAGCAGTCTCGTTGTGGAGCAGGAACCCAGAATGCAGGAGTGGTTCAGCAGGCCTGCACTGAACTGTGGGATATCTCTTGGACCTGAGATATATGTGCAAGCTGCACCGCAAAGCAGCAAGATTCATATTTTCAGACCATTAAACAGAGGATGCTAAATCTCCAAACCCTCCATGCAAACATATAACAGTCGGAATACATCAAAGGCTAAAACAGGAGCGTGAGTCATTACGCCACTCATCATGACCGCCGAGCCATTCATCCTGCCAGCCAGTCGCTGAGTCGAGGAGGTCCTCGACGGCAACAAATAAACATATTAATGCGATCAGTCGTGCTCTGAGAGCCAGAGTGCACGGCAATTAACGGTCGTCTGTTACTATGCGGACCGGAGTGTCGTTAGCGCCGGGGTGACCTTGAGGAGCCTCGTTAGGGAAGTGATTGACGTGGCAACTGTTGTCAGTGGCAACGCTGACAGTGGGAAGGGAGGGATGGACAGACGGGCGGGCCGGGTGGCGGGGCTGCAGGTGGCAGACAGCGGGTGCAGGCTGAGCGCACCTGGGATGTTATGAATGAGATCTGGCTTCATCAAAAGGAGAAATGACAAATGCAGCAGCAGAAGTGTAACAAAAGAGATCTTTTCACTGTAAACCTGATCTGAAAAGATTGTTTTGTCTACAGAAAATCTTCAGTTTTGACTTGCTTCTGTGTTCAAAGATGTTGATTCTTCTGCAGCAATGTCACGAACATCAGAACTTCTACACTGACAAAACAAACAATTGACAAAAGGAAAAAATTTACTGCACCTGGGGCCGTATTACAGAAACTTCCTGTTTGTTAGGTTCCGACCTGATTTAGGAAAAAAGTTTCTAACTTTTAAAAGAAATATTTAATATATTTACTGTAATAAATCATAAAATGACCATGACAGGTCATTTGAGATTGAGGAAACATGCTAAGTTTAAATACCAGCTTCTGTTCTTCTTTGAAATTTGTCATTCTGGTTTGGACAAATGTTTTTGTATTGGGTAATGTGATTCCACTGGCTCCCAGTTTCAAGTTTATTCATGTTACATGGAGCTAAAATTAATGCCGAATGTTCGCCCAATGAGTTAGCGTCTGTTTATGAGTTGTAAAAAAAATAATTAAAAATCTTTTAGAAGGAGTAGATGTTTATAACGGTTAAATTTAGCAAAATGTTAATGGAGTCTGGCAGGCAGTGAGACAGACAGTCACTGAACTCAAACTCCAGAGTGTGTATTTTTTGGAGAAGTGTGATTTTCTTTTTGGGATAACGGGCTTAGCTTTAAATCAACAGACAAATTAATCCACATGACTTCTCTTTTATTGCTTTTACACAATAGATGGATTGAGTACTTAGGATTTCCTGACCTGAGACGAGAGAGGATGAAGTAAGATAAGATTCCTAAAGTGAATTAAGATTTACTTCTATAATGCCAAATAGGGAAATTCTTATCTTAAACGCTTCCTATTATCTGTTAAAGCTATAATATGTAATATTTTTGCATTAAAATGTCTAAAAACATGTTATATATTATATTGAGAAGTGTACTTGCACTTTCCCAATGTTTCAACAATGGTCAAAACCAGAAAAAATTGTAATTTATTCAAAGTAAATGTGCATTACCTAATAGCTGCTGCTTGCTAGTTGCTTTAACTTTCAGGAAAACATGTTGGATAAGTCAGAGAGTGAAGGAGGAAGTCAGCATCTTTTGTTATTGTTTGAGACCACTAGTGGGAGAACTTACGTATTGTACATTTAAGATAGGATGCTTCTGTAATAATAATAGTAATTCTGATAAATCGAGTGATTTCGACCTCCACTTTGAGTAATCATAAGTATTTGTGCATTGGCTCGTCAGGTCACTTCAACCACTAATCACCTAGCAACAGCTCCGACACAGATCCAGTATTTTATTATTGCTGGACTAATGGAAACATGGATGGATGGATGGATGGATGGATGGATGGATGGATGGATGGATGGATGGATGGGTGGGTGGGTGGATGGATGGATGGATGGATGGATGGGTGGATGGATGGATGGATGGATGGATGGATGGATGGATGGATGGATGATTCCATGAGAGCGGCTCTAAAGGTCAATGCAGATGTGAAAAAGTACCTGTGATGTCGTGCTGTTTGAAGGAGTCGCTGTAGATCTGGTGCTGATTGGGACAATGTTTCTTCAGCCATTTGCACACGTCCTGTTGGGTCCACAGGGCCACCGGCTTGGACAGCTTCACATATCCCGGCTGAAACGAAACAAAAATTAAAAGTCAGAAGCATTTTATAAGCTGCTACACTGTCTGTATTTTTATGAAGCAGTCCTGTCTTTTTTCACCAGCTTGCTGAACTGTGGCTCTGTTGTTGTTCTAGTTTGGAGATCCTTCATGTATGTTCATGTATTATTAAAGCTGAGGGAGTTGTTGCTGAACTACAGCTTTCACACTCTGGTTCGAGCGAACGATGTCAGAACTGCACACCGGGGTTGTTTTTCCACTGATGGGCCTTCGTGCAGTCATGTGACCTGACCTTCTTTGTCATCTAATATTTAAGTCTTCTATGTGACATTTTCCCCTCAAACACAAATTAAGTATTAAAAAAGTAAAAAGAAGAATGATACGTTTTTATCTGAGCAGACACTGTGCAGTTTTATTAAGCTTTTCAGTCCACAGAAACACTGCTTTTCAATCTTAATTTTTGGGTGAATTATTCCTTTAAGTCACGCAACATTTTCCACCTTATCTGGCAAAGCGAACTCTTGCATACATAGAATCTACAATCCAATTTCCAAAAAAAGTTGGCACCCTGTGTAAGACGAGTAAAAACAGAATGTAACGACTTGTAAATTCTTTTCAGCCACAAAGACAAGATATTTAATATTCAAACTGAAAAACTTTATTGTTTTTTTTTGTAAATATACAGTAATTCTGGATTTGATGCCTGCAACATGTTAGAAAACTTATCACATTAGCATCACCTTTTCTTTTCACAAACACTCAGTGTTTGTGAACTGAGGACACTAATTTCAAGTTTTGAAATGAAATTCTTTCTCATTCTTGCTTGATATACGACTTGCACTTCAAAATCAGTCCCTCCAAAATTTCACGGGCTTTTTCTTTTATTGTTGAAGCCTAAAATGCCTGATTTCACTGCAGATTTTCTAAAAAATTGTAATGCATGTTGCAGTGTTTTTAGGCATTTTTTGCAGTGAAGTTGCAGCAGCATGTGAAAACTGCAAAAGAAAAGTTGCAATTTTTGTTTCAGTGAGAATAAAACCACATTCTGTTCTGAGTCTTCTGAGCGACTTTACCAAATAGGCTTGAAATTCTGAAAATTCTGTGCACCTCAATTACAATGACAAACTTTGTGTTCTTTTCAGTAACTGTGACAAAAAATAAAATAAAATATAAAAAAAACATTGAGTCGGTTCAATGATGTTTGCACAAAGGACTGTTATGATTGGTGGAACTGCAAGAAGCTATGATGACTGGTTGTGTTGAGTGAAAAGTTTATTTAGGTTTTACGCAGCGTCCCAACTTTTTTGGAACTGGGGTTGTAAATATGATTTTGCTGTGAAGTGAAGAAAACATAAATTCAGCCCAGTTCTGAAGTTAGTCAGGTGTTAATAACAAACTTAATCTGCACAGTCTTGAGGTACCCTGTGAAGATTTAAATGTTTTTCTTTACATTCAGTTTCTTCTCCCCAAACGTCCCTGCATCCTCACGGCCTGACGAGCAGAACGAATGTTGACTGAATGTTCTGAAACCTGCATTATTTATAGCAGCTTTTATTGACAGATTGCTTCAACTTCAACAACACTTCACCGCCGCCAAATGTCTTTTTTTTTTCTTTTCTTAAACTGGAGCAAAACAACACGGCATAAAAACATCATGAAAATGAGACGAGACGAGAGCCGTGTCTAATACAGAGGACACCAAATCCAGCACACTCGCTCAGATTCTGTGTGATTTGTTTACTTCTTCTGTATTTGGCTGTTTTTTGTTATTTTCTCTCTATAAATCTTTTAGTG
>JAJHUR010086656.1:0-17579 GCA_027495735.1 Lutjanus campechanus
ATCTATATCAGGCTCCTCGCTCACTGTTGTCATAGCTACCACACAAGCTACTAACTAATAATAACATTCAGTGTTTAGCTTATTATTAATGTCCCAAAGGTATTTGGTGAATTATAACCATTAACAAAAGAGTCACTACAAAATATTAAAAGTTCTGTGTAAGTACCAGTCTATGCAATTCTACTCTATGCAACTGACTTATGAACCCTGCTTAGAAAAAAATCCAAATTCTTTGACATTTTTAAACTAAAAAAAAAAGAGTAATGCAATAGTTACTTTCCCTGGTAACTAGTTATAGTTATAGTGGAGTAATTAAGTTACTAACTCAGTTACTTTTTGGGAGAAGTAACTAGTAACTATAACTAATTACTTTTTATAAGTAAGATGCCCAACACTGTTTATAACTTGTACAAACGAATTGCAGTTCATAAAAAGAATAATAATTAAAAAAGGGGCGCGGTATTGTGATACTACCCGGAACCGTGATACTTTGTCTGGTATAGTATCGTGGTTACTCATTTTGGTATCGTGACAACTCTAATAAAATGTGACATTTCTGCATCAGGTCAAAAAACCCTAGACATATATTTTTTAAGTTGTGTACTTACATTATCACAAATGTTTCCAACAATGTTCAAATGCAGATAAATCTAAATAAATAAATCTAGCTGTTGCTAGCTTGTTGCTAGTTGCTATATACAGTATATGTCAGATGAACGTGAACATGATTTCTGCCTGAGTCATGTCAGATAGACTTTCATCATCTATAGTGGCGATTAATAGTGAAGAATACAACTCCCATGATCCCATGCGACTCCACAACATCATCAAATTACATCTTTTGTCATTGTTTTAATGTGAGAGATCCCTAGTGGCAGAACGTACATATTGAGCTTTTAAAGTATTTTAGCAGGAGGGTTATGGACTATTCCGTGTCTCAGGTAACTTTTGGAAGTGACTCTGCAACATGTTTTTACACAACATGTTTTGTTATAGATTTATCAAATGAGATAGTATAACGAGATGAAGGTAGACAGATTTTTTTTTCTACCTTTGCACAGAGCCAGGCTAGCTGTTTCAAGTCTATAGCTAACCAGCTGCTGGCTGTAGCTTCACATTTAGCATGCAGACATGAAAGCAGTATCAATCTTCTTATCCAACCATTGGCAAGAAAACAAATATTTCCCAAAATGTCAAACCATTACTTTAAGTCTTCCTACTGCTGTGTTTATTATTGGAAAAGTCCACAGCACTACAAGCCAGTAATAGCAAAAAGCACTGCTTTCATCTGAGTCATACAAAAATGTAACAGATGTAAAAGATGAGACAGTTCATCTCTCCCACAGTGCACGGGTCATATTGGTGCATTCTAATTGCAGTGGTGTTCAGTGCGTGTGTGCTTTGGATACAGCTGTTTCAACTACAGATCAGCAATTTGGTGAGTGATGGCTCTATCGGATCTCCCCTAAGGGAGGAACAAACAAGAAGTCAATCTTTTCTTTTTTTTTTTTTTTTTTACTCTCCCGCTCTCCCTCCACAGTGCTTGGCTTGCTCTTAGGCCTGCCTGTAGTCGACAGATAATCCATTTGTGCTAATTTCATGTTTCTTCCTGCCCACTTCCCTCTTGAATAAGTCATTCCACTTGTCTAGCCTCCTTAGTCTCTGTCTGTGCCACCATAAGCATCTATTTACCTTCCGCTGTGCTTTGCATTTCTGCTTCTTTTTTTTTGTTTTTTTGTTTGATTCAGTAGTCTGCATTAGTCATTGTGTGGGAGAATGCTATGATTGTGGATCAGGCCACGCGATTGATTCAGATAACTCGGACCATCTGTTAACATCTGCACCACATGTTAGTTTTATGGCTGTAATCAAAATGACCAGCAGCCTTTTGTTGATCCAGCAGAAATAAGTGACGTGAGGTTGAAAGTCAAACAGCCTATTGTATTCGTCTGTCATATTTACTGTAGAGTGATGGGAGTGGAAGTGGAGTGTCCAGGGGTGACTCATCAGAGAGGAAATACAGGAGGTAGTGATGTGGATGCCACTCAGAGGCCAGAAGTGGTTGTAATCATACACCCAATTCATTCTGCTCCCATTTATCAATCTGTCACTTGGCTGCCCACACAGTCACTGTTTCCATATACTGCTGCTGCTCACACAAACATGATATTGTCAATGTCAGACTATTGTTCTGACAGTTTTTGCTATAAAGTAATATCGCTTTGTGCGGTAGAGCAATGCAGCAGATAGTCCATGAACTAACTTGTTCGCAGTGGTGAAAGATCTGTTACTTAGCGGTCACAATATTCAATGGGTGATTTGTTCATTTTAACAGGTTTTAACTTCTGTAGATATAGTAAGGAGGTTTAGTCCAGTGGTAGGAATCACAAGAGAAATAGAGGGGGAGGTGAGATGATTAATAGGGTTGGAAAAAAGATCTTTACACAAAACAAAACAAATCCTTTAAAAAATATCAGATAATTGTACAACTTTGGACCTCTAGTTTAGAGCTGAAATCTTGTGTCTGGCACTGCAGACACGTCATCTAAAATATGACCGGGGGGATTAGATGCTGCTTTTTTTTTTTAGTTCTGCTAATTCTGCTTAGTTCTTCTTAATTTTTTCGTAATCTTTATCTGTATATCACACTTTATGAGGATTATCATGTGTTTTTCTAATTAAAAAATCTGTAAAGTAAAAAGTGGTCACAGCTGTCAGATTTTGTGCCATAAAAAGTAAAAGATTTGCTTCAGAAAAGTAGAGCAGAAGCATAAAATACATAAAAAAAATAGAAGTACCTCAAAATTGTCCTTTATTTTCCACCACTGCCTTTTAACACATACAGCTCTGAAACCTTATGTGCTCTTTTATCGTTCTACTTTTGCCTCATTGCTTCATACTGTACTGCAGTGATCCCGTGCTTTTTGTGAATGGCGTGATTAGATAACAAACACACTTTCTAAATTTAAATTGGTCTGTGGCCTGAGTCTATCCTTCGACCTACGCCTGCCTTCTCCACTCCCTGCTCTTGTTTATCCTCCTTCTCACTTCAAAGTGAACAGGGAAATGTTTCTTTTATTTATTTCTGCCATGTTTTGAGTCAGTTCGGTTTGAAGCTGCGAGCTGCCTTCCTACACTTGTGGGTCCACTGGGAGAGGAAGCGTAGGATGGTTTATTAACTGGTGACCTCTGGTTTGCAACTGAAATATCACCAGTCTTCTTCATTGGAGATTTGTGGTTGACTCTCAAGATTTGATTCAGCTTTGACTGGATTTAGATAAATCTACAATAAATGGATTACATGAGTGATGTGCTCCTGATTAGGACCAGGCGAGGGTCACTTTAAAAATGTATTCCAATACAAATACTAACCAACATTAGCGGTTGGTCTGTGTAACTAACATTAGCGGTTGGTCTGTGTAGCTTTTGTTAAATGTGGAGTAAACATTAACAGCTGGTCTGTATAACTTCTGTTAGCAACTGGTCTGTGTAGCTAACATTAGTGGGTGTTCGGTGTAGCTGATGTTAGCTGTTGGTCTTACCTGTAAATATTTATTTAAATTAGATGTTGAGTTCTTGGACAATGACAGTATTTTCACAGCTGGAGGCAGAACTCTCATTTTCTGATTTGGAGATTTTTCTACCCAGTAAAGCATTTTTTTCACGTTACTCCCAAAGCCGGATGAGGACTGAGAATCATCAGGTCCCCACCTGACAGCTAACTATGGTCCCAAATCGACATTTGAGACCTGTATTGACGTCACTGAGGTGTTTGTTCTGCTTTTGACCTTCTATGAACCTTTATTCATCTCATGTGACACTTGACCTCACTTTATCTCCTTGCATCTTGTTACTGACAGAACTCAATTAGCCAGTCGGTCGCTGCCTGAGATGCTACCAAACAGCTGCCTCTCTGCTCCCTTTATCTCTATCTTCCTCCTCCCATCAACACCTACATCACCTGTCGCTCCTGACTTCTGTCCACGCCATTTCTCCACCTCTCTGCCTTTGATCGTCCTCCCTCGGTTTGTCTCTTGCTGACGCCCTCCCTGCTATAGTCTGCCAGGTCGAGGAGCTCAAAAGAAAGTTTTACTCACCCTGTTCGCATGCTCTGGAAGTGCCTGTTTGATAAGGCTTTGAAAAGGATGCGCAAGGAAGGGTGTTAGGACAACCGAGCACCTTAAAGTCTTTAAGACCAACCTCCAGCTGCAGAGAAGCCAGGGCAAGCTGGGACAGAGAAAGTGTAAAATAAATCTTTACATGATGTATTAGTTCCACGTGTCCTCAAAGAGTTTTAACAGGTCTCAACACAAAGCCACCTGCAGTCGCCTTATTGTCCTTCAATACTTGTTAATATACAACAACAAAAAACACCTCTGTTTTTGCGTAGACTTCTTTTAGGCCCACAAAAGGTTCATTTCCCTCAATTTTTTCACAGATTAATTCAAATAGTGACCACTTCTCCTTTGCCAAAATAATCCATCCATCTGACAAGTGTGGCAACAGCAAGAGCAGGGTGGGGTAGTACCAGATTACATCTAATTGAGATAAAATTATCAGATTAACAGAAGTGACTGTAACTAGTTTATAGTTACATTGTCAAGGATTACTTGATTACCATTTTGATTACATTGATTGTAATTCAACTACTTCAAAGTCCACTTTTGAGTCCAAAACCCAGTGTTTATAACCAAACATCAGCTCTTTACTTCTGCTGATAGAATTTATGCTTCAAAAATCATAAAAGTGCTGTTTCTTTGTGAATATTAAGTTGCTGAACAAAATGCATCAGTATCAAAAACGTTTTGTTTGCCGCAGAGTTTATTTTCTGCACTCATCCAAAATCCTACTGAAAAATTCTATTTGCTTGTTGTGTAGGAGTGATGCTAACTTCCAGGTTGGCCTACAAAAATACTTAATCCCTGCAGCACTCTGTAGTGATCAGTGCAATGCACACCTGTGCAGTAATCATGTTGTTTACTCAGCATTTCTATATGCCACACCTGTCAGGTGGATGGATTATCATGACCAGGGAAAAATGCTCAGGAACATGGATTTTAACACATTTGTGAACAAAATTTGAAAGGAGTAAACCTTTTGCCTGCACTGGAAAAGTCTTAGATATTTTATTTCAACTGATGAAAATGGGAGCAAGAACAAAAACGTCGTGTTTATGTTTTTGTTTGGTGAATGTAATGAAAGAAATAATGTAGAATTTATTTTCAGTGGTTTACATCTGTTGAGTGTTTTTCCATCCACAGTCACTTAGTCGAACGTGTACTCGAGCCAGCTGTAGTGGGTGTGTTTCTGTGTGAGGCTGTATTAATATAGAAGCTGGCCCCCCTGTGCAATTAATTGGATGTTCCCAGCTGCAAAATCCTCCCCAAGCAATACACATGTGAACCGTGAAGGTAAAAAAGAAAGAATATGAGGAGAGGGCGGATTTGAAAAATGCGACAGGCGGAAGCAGAATATGAGGTGCACGGCACCAGAGTGTAACGCACTGTATCTAGAGGCCGCAGCTGCCTGTGCACAGTCATCTGCGCCTGGCTGCCGGCAATATCGGACCATCATCGCCACGTCTGTGTCCTTTATGGCTATGGACAAAAACAGGGAACATTCCTGGATGATGGGACAAAAATATTCTGCGTGCCGATGTTTTCCCTGTCAATCAAGCCTCGGTTCAGATGCTTAATTAGGTCTCATTAAGAAGAGTGGACACATTTTTAGTCATGCCAGCAGCGTGGCTCTGTGGATAGCAATGTCGTTCTGTTGGCCTTTGGTTGCCTCAGAATTGACTGTCATAAAATTTACATGTACAGATATCCATGGTGTCTTAAGGATGAATCCTAATGACTTCGGCGATCCTCTTCTTCCCCTAGAGCCACGCATGAGGCTGACATTTGTGGACTCTTAACTCTTGGATGGACCTTTTTTTTTTAGCTTTTTATCTACAGCCATCAGCAGATCAACTATTTTATTTTACCACTTTTTTTTTGTGCCAGTTAATACATTAGACTGCTAAGCATAATTATTTTTTCCCCAATGGCCATGGTTTGAAGTGAACCTTGGATTTGTCAAACTCTTGCGAGATTTATGTTGTTTCTTCATTGTGCATGTTGTACAAACTAATTATGTTTTATAATGTGACAATGCTGTGGTTAAAATCTGCTTAGGTTTAGGGACAAAAATCACCTGGTTAGAGTTAGAGAAGGGTCACGTTTGGATTAAAATGATCACTCTTGCAAGATCATTTCCCATTTGGACACAACCATTCCTGAGACTGATCTGGCCCGTCTTACACCACTGTGCTGTGGCTGGCTACTGCTGCTGTGCTGTGTACTTGTTGCCTGATACTAGTTGTAAGGGCAGGTCCTGCCCAACTGTGCTGTGACAGCGAGTGCAGGTATTGGCAGCCAGGAGAAGTTTAGGAAGGAGGTCATGATGGATGAATGGGTCAAACACATGACTTTCACCCAGGACTGTGGTGTTTGTGTCCCATGGTGAGCTAGATGGCACAGTATTTTCAGTTTTAGCTACAAATCTGCTAGCATGGCTATGGACTCTGTAGACTTGGCTGTAGTGATATTTGTACTTTGAAGTCATCCTTTGGCAGAGCTGGCCATTTAAAATGAACAAATGCCATTTTAAAAGATCAAAATGTAGCAAAATCTACATTAACTTTATATTTACAATAATATAATCTGTGATAAGGCTTAGATCAACTGGTATTAGCTTTTGGGGACAGTTAGAAATTGTTGTAATCAGGCCACTGAGCAGGTTTTAACTTTGTACTATTGTACTATTGTTCTAATTCCCACAGGGTTACATCAAAGGGCCTGTTTGATAATGAATTACTGTAATTCAAAAAAAGAAGAGCACATCATTTCATGAAAATCATTTGGTATGTACCTGACAAAACAGTTAAGGCCTGAAATGTGACACGATATATTGCATTCTCAGCCTATTCCTATTACATGCCTGTTTAAGATGTAATTTTTTTAAGTGGTATACGGTTATGTAGTGCACTTGTGTTGTAAGATACACAACAAATATGGAGCTTAAGAAGTGAATCTTATCTAACCCTAAGGCGTAAACAGCACAGATAATGAAGTTAATCTTGAGAGAAAATAGGCATTTCATTTTCTTCACCGGGTACCATGTCTCACAGACGTAACGTATTATGGTTTTAAAATGAAAACTAGCAAATCAATAACATTCAGACCCAGCACAATGTGGATAGAAAAATGGGAAGAAAAAAACCAAGAGAAACATGTATCCAAGGCTCCCTGTTCAGAAAATGAAAACTTCTTTGTGAAGCAAAACAAGTCATGCAGTGTTGCTGTAGTTATGAGAAAAAAAGATTTAGATTCACTTGTTTGAGTTTTCAATGCGCTTTGTCACAACAAACAGAAACTTTATTCTCAGTGTCAGGGGGCATCTGTCTGAGTGGCACATTTTCTTTATCCTGCGTGTCTTTAGAAGGTGAATATGAGTGTGAGTGCTAAGGTGGACTTTTAAGTCCCAGACTATTTCCCCGTATAAACGACCTTTTTCCTAGCAGAGATTCTTCTGGCTGCCTTTAAAACCTCCTCTGTCTTTCCCTGCGCTGCCTACTACTCTCACATACAAATGGCAGGATGAAAGAAGGATGGATTTTGACTGCTTAGTCTCTGTTTGCTGAATTGCCCCTTTCCAAAGACAATCCAGCTTAAACCTATTGTACTGTACTTTTGCAAGGCCCATGATATTTCTATTTTTTTTAATATTTATAACACAAACAGCAGAGTGTTTGCTTTCAGTTGTTTCCTGCCTGAATGAAGTTGTTGCAGCTGAAGCAGTTTTTATAAAGCAGGCTGCCTCTGTGGGCGTCGCTTGTGTGAGGAAAGGTGAAAATGGCAAGTTTTGCTTTTGAGATTGTGCTTTAAAATTACGGGTGACTTTAAAAGCAGATTGTTGAAATGAAAATCCTTTCCACATCGGTTGGTTTTGAGACACACTTTGCTTCAAAAAATACACAAGTAAATGTTTTTTTTTTTCTTTTGTTTATAACAAATAAATGTTAATTGTTTCTAATAATAGCAGTAGTAAGAACTCCTCAAAGCTCAAAATTCACAGCTTTCACATACGTGACATGGGAATAGATTTTCACTCCTTTCCTAGTCCATAAATGTCATGCACTGGACAGGTGTCTGCAACCAACCAACAACCCACTACTACAGGAGAGAACAATAAAGGAATGAATGACCACAGAATTGTTGCATCATGTCCAAAACAAAGAAAATTGTGTTTATTCGTGTTAGACATCCATCGCATGACAAATAGCAAAATTGACTCCTGTTGGAATCGCACAGAAATCCCATGACCCACATAATTCCACAAAAAAAAAAAAGGCAGCTTCTACTATCATAACCAGCACAATTAAAAACATGTTTACAGCTGGTAATGTTTTGGAAAGAGAAGGTTAAAGTTACAATGAACATTCATTCACTACCGGCTGCAACAGCTTGTTTTCATGTTTTCACCCTGTGAGTCTGTGTGTGTGTGTGTGTGTGTGTGTGTGTGTGTGTGTGTGTGTGTGTGTGTGTGTGTGTGTGTGTGTGTGTGTGTGTGTGTTTGTCATCATGGCAAAATGTGGTCCTGGAGACATCTACTGTAGACACAGAAGTTGTTTTGTGTACTTTATTTGTCTGTCTGTGGACAGATTTTGTCAATGCGGTCGCGTCACAACCATTCAAAATGCAGGCATGACTACTCTAGTCATTTGTAAATGACAAAAATAAATTATTACTCTAAAAATATTAATTTGTTATAATTATAATATATATAAGTATGAAATGAAAAAAGCATTTGTGATATTACCCATTACATGAAGAAACTTAAACTAGATTCTATGTAAATGAGCACTTTTGTTGTAAATAAAATTTTAACTTAATTAAAAATACCCCACAGCTTTTTTCTTGTAAACAAACAAAATTCATGTTTGCATGTAGCGTTTCTCACCAAAACACATGATGTGTATTATTGAGGTCCAACAAACATGCTTAATTTATTTTCTTTCTCAAAATATTCACAATGCTAATTTTTAAAATATATTTGAAGTTATGCATCGTTTACATCCATGTTTGCTAGTTTGACGTGTTTCTCCTCATTGCATTTGAGGGCGCATTGCTGTTTAAAAAAAGAAATGTAACTGCCACCTACTGTTGTGCAGCAGAATAGCATGAAACCAGCAACATGAATGTTAATCATTTAAAACTACATGAGGACCCACAAAATTTTGTCCTATAGCGCTACTAGTGGTCAGAAACTCCGGGTAAAAAATGGCGGTACCATGTCATACCAAAAGCGATTGATTTTGGTGTTTCCCAGTGACAACAAACATAAAAAGCTAATCCTGGCAACAGTGTAAATGGCACAGAACAGCTCAGTTGTGAGATAAAAATCTAGTACACTGAAAGCTTTATGTACAAATAAAATCAAGTGATAAGCCGCCATGTCGCTGACATTGAACCCACAGAAGGTGTACAAGCCAATCCCTTACTATTTATCACAGGCCAGAGGAATCGACCGAATCCAGAGATATGAGGAGCAAAGCTACAAGTGACATGAAGATTTTATCAGCAGAGCAGAGGACAGGAGGCGCGTCGCCTCAACAAATCCCTTCCCTGTTCTCAGGGATGAGGCAACATTCATTTCTCACTTCAGAAGCTGAACTTTACACTTCAACTTGATGCAGCGGTTTTCTCATTGAGTGCTGCATTGCTGATAATGCAGATCTTATATTTTGTGCATTGATTTTTGCTCCCGATGGGTTTACCATTATTAGTAGCCAGCACAGACAACAAATTGGATTTAAGTCTTGGACTGGAAGACTGCACTGCTGATGTGCCCCCGCATGACGAGACAACTCACGCTTCACTGGCATATATAGGATGTGGTGGCATCATATACAGGATTTCCACATCTAAGGCTAGGGTTGTGTGTGTGTGTGTGTGCGCACATGGGCTTGTGTGCATACCCTTCAGGCAATATCTACCCCATATTTTATTCCATAAATCCCAATCTCGTTCAGCGGGAATTCAATCTAAAATCCCCACATGCGCACACACACACACAAACACACACACATACATACAGATAATGCAGGCAGCATCTTTGATTCCTGTCATGATCCATACATTAATAGCCCCCTACAAACCAAATGATTGATTACTAACTGTTTACCATGGAGTTACATTAAAACCATGACAACCTCAATGGGCACAATGAGCCATTTTTTCCGATCTGATTTCTCAAAAAGCCTTTTTATCTCCGGGTTAGGGTCGGCATTATCCTTCTATTGTGCCAGAAAGGGGTCTTGGGCGCGGAAGCCAGCCACGTCGGGAGGCATTTTTCTCTTCCTCACTGTCGACAGAGCACATTCAACATTCATGTGGTGACCCATTTTTATTAATGGAGAGGCCCTTTTCTGCGTGTCTTCTCCCCCATCTTTGTCGGCTTCAGCCGCCCTCATAATGGGCCCTCCTGTCAGGGTTTCATGACTAATCTCCTCATTGACCTCTCCTTCACTTGCAGCCCCCACCACCACACGGATGATTCTGTTACTGGTAGAGATTGGGGGAGATGTTGGCAATACTTGCATAGTCAACGCCATCTGGAGAAACATGGAACACAGCACTCGGAACCAGTTTAAACATGTTTCTGTGTTTTACTGCTAATTATTATCTGTCGTAAGCTTGTAAATATGCTTAAATCAGTGGAGTATTTTGGTTTGAAAAAACATTATGAATTGCATTTTTAAATCAATATATTAATTCTGCTTTAATTATATCAGACAAAAATCATATCACAGAGAAGCTTGTGAGCTTCTACAGTGCCAGTGTTTCTTAATTAAAACCTGCTCCTACTCAGCTGCTCCTACATACAAATTACAGACAGCAATGCAGTTGAGCTCCCAGCTTACTTTGCAGTCTTCATCCCTTTCCCAATTTTCTACTGAGGGCTGGGTATCATTCAAAAACTTCTGATACCTTGTCTTCAGGTCCTGAATGATATTGTTTTTGATACGAATTTTATAAAATCAGTTTTTCTCGAATGACAAGGAATTTTTCAATAATTAATACTACTGAAACTCTTCGATCAGTATCATAAAAGTATTTAAGTTTGGTATCCAGTCCTATTTTTATTACTAACTATTCATACTATAGTTAACTATTCTGCTTCTGCATACAATGTAAAGCCAGTAATTCAATTTAGCATCAGCTGTTCAACAAACGTTAAAATATTGCACATTTTGAATACATTATTGGTTTTATTCACCTTTAGCCAGCAGTGCAGATTAAGCATAATCTTTTCAACATCCAACATTCACACTGCAATTTCTTTACACTGCAAATTAATTGCAATTTTCTGTGTATCGCACACAAAATCATATCACAGAGAGGATGGGGAGCCTCTACAGTGCCATTTATCCCTGTTGCTTCAATTTGGAAATAAGAATGTTGCCTCTTGTGTTGCCTTTGTATGACTACATTAGTAGTTATTCTTTTCACTGTCCTTTCCACCATCTGCCAGCAACACTGAAAACTTCATTTGCACTCACCCTCCACCAATCAGCGTATATTGCTGGGAAGAACGGCTGTATTGGAACATCCCACACCTGACTAATTATGTCCAAAGCTTACACAGCCCTTTGTAATGTAATGAAAGGGACAGAGAGGGTGCAGAAGTTAGGGTTGTGGATTGATGTCTTCTATGTGAGAGATTTGCAATTAACATTCACTTTTTTATTAACTTTAAATTTTCTGTTCCTGACCTGAAAGCCACTTTAATCATAAATCATTATAACCTCATTCTGCACTTCCCTTCACCTCTATGAAGCATTTTAGCATCTTTCAGCTCATTATTTTGGTTTTCAGCCCGCAAATTTAGTGTTTTATCTCCCTAAAATTGTTCTTTCAGCTAAATCAGTCAGTGAAAAAGCTGTGCACACTACCTGCTGAGCACCAGACGGCAGAAAGGCAAAGTTTCCAACAATTTGGTGAACATACTGTAGCATTTAGCAGCTAATGGGTGAGATATTTCCTGTAGCATTTAGCAGCTAATGGGTGAGATATTTCCATCAGGAGTTGGAATATGGCATAATTTATGCCATAAATTAATACAGTAGATTAAAAATACTTTGCAGAGACTAAAAAAGATGAGCTGCAGTATAATCTCATTACAGCATATTAGACTTGTGTCTCAAAATTAATGTGATAATGAATCATTGATGTAAAAATAACATGTAAGAAAATAGCATATGTAAGACCTGACAACTCATGTGCTAACGAGCTCAGAACCTCAAGTGTAACTAAAGGGCTCTCCTTGACCTAAGTGAAAGAAAGTGGTCATTAGTCATAAAGTAGCACATACTCAGAAATACCAAAAAGAGTTGGCCATCCGCTCATCAGTCAGACGTCCCACTGAGCTAGCCATATCGGCATGGGCGACATGAGAAGAGAGCCTCGTCAGTGAAGAAAACACCATATGGCAGTGTTTCCCGCTCATAAGCTGAAGCAGATACAGCATTTCGAACAGAGGGAGAAGTGTTGACAGCGTCATCATACTGTTTCTGTTTGTCTAATTCACCTCGTGTGCACACAAACACACACACACACACACACACATTGACAGCGTTGATGTGGTAACCTCCCCCAAGCAAGATATTCGATCCTGATCTGAAGACAACAGGGAGTGATGAATAAAAACTGCTTGATAATGGGATCATTGAGTCATGAAAAGCGATTCTGAGCGAGTTATCTTTTTGCGGAGGACAATGAATGCAGGCGCTCATTATGTATGGCCATCCGACGGTGCTTTAGCCTTCAAGCATAACAGGAGCATACAATAGAGCTGCAACTGACAAAAGAGGAGAAGAATAACAATCAAACAAAGAAAAAGTACTGTATTAAATTTTTCCAAACCTTTGTTCCTTTAACAAGGTAATGTAACTTATTAGAGCACAATGACTCACTCACTGATGATGCGGGGTGATGACAGAGATGGCAGTGATTATGATGCTATAAGTGATCGTTATTAGAGGGTTTGACTTGCTAAGCTGTCCACACATTACCACAAGAGACAAACAAACTTGTGTCAACGTTATTCTTAAACTTTGAGTATTCACACAAATTATATGCAGCTGTGCTGTTGTCTTCAGAATCTCATTCATGTGTCATTTCCTGTGAATCCCCAGTGCACGTGTACGCCATTTGAATCCAGCGTGGGAATGGCGGACTCCGCCACTGACATTTTAAAATCAACCATGCAGTATTAAGGTAGATATTGACAAAGTCAGGCACGGTATTCACACTTTTTTTTTTATTGCAATATCACAATAGTTGATACGTCCCTATTAATGAGTGTAGATTCATTTAAATGGCCGTAGCCATTAAAAAGGCAGCTGTAAATAGCATCAAAAATGGGTTTCATATGATGACAATTGTAAGTATTGTAACTGTAAGATGAGTATTGTGGATATTTGTGAAGAACCTGAGCAAAAGAGTGTTTTCTACTGCTGAAAAAGAAATATTGGTTCTGAAAACAGCTTTTGAAATTTCAATCACACATAGTTAGTGCAGGAAGAAAGGCCGTTTTGTGGGTTACTTAAATATTGCTGTCAGCACTCAGAAAAAGGTCAGTGATTTAATTAAATAAGGCTTCCTTGAATTATGAAAAAAAAAAATAAAATAATGTAGAATATTTTTGTGATTCCTGCATTTTTTTCAGGATGTTCTAGACTTTTTAGATGTATGTGTCCCTGACACAGATCAGACAACTGGTAATGTAATGCTGGTCTTTTTACTTGTTTTGTGGTGCTGAAGAGACAGCTCCCTTAAATTACACGTTTACCTTGCTGCAATATTCTTTGTTTCTGTCACTTAAATGGTTTTTATTGCAATATAGCTGGAACTAAATCACTGATGATGAGAATGTCAGTAGTCTCTTATCACTCTTTTATCCCCCGTTGTTCTCCCTGACCAATAAAACAAATACATGCTGCAAATACTACACCTACTTTTCCCAGATGTTAAATTACAGATACATCCTCCCTGCTGCAGCAGTCAATCTGCAGTGATAAATCAGTTTCAGTGACCATTTATATAAAATTCCCATCTCTCATATTGTGCAGTCATGCTTAAAGACTTAATTAATTAATGCAACCATGCTATTTTTATCAGCTAAGCTTTCGTGTTATTTGGCCGGCTAAAAAGTGTGGTGAGGCCTCACACTGAATATATTACGTATACTCATTAGAGCCATGTCTGAGGACCCCTTTGAAATGAGACGGTGCATCTACAGTAAAGGGGTTTATCCGCCAATTATTAAAAAATAGAAATAATTTTAAAAACACCACATTTTTCACTATTTTACTATAAAACGCTCTGTGGGTCTGTTGGTTTCTGTTGTGGTTTGTAGTTCTGAACGGACAGCTCCCTTAAAGAGCACTTAGTATGCATCTTGAACTTTGCAATGATATTTTTTGTTTCTGGTGCTTAAATAGTTTGCATTGTAATATAGCTAGTTCTGAAATGTTATTTAAACTTTTTCCAGTTCTCTCTCTTTCTCTCTCTATAAGTCTCCCCTCAATTCTTCTCTGTCTCTCTTCTTCCCCGGTTGCTCAATAAAATAACTCCCTCAAATTTTGCGCCCACCAGACACTGCAGTGGTCAATCTGCACCAATAAATCATTTACACATTTTCATGTCTTCCTTTTACATAACCCTATAAAAGAAATCATGCAGGAATTTAGTGGAATCAGCTAATCTTTTTAAATACACAAGTTAATTCAACTTAAAATGTCTAGTATTTATTTTCAGAACACTTTAGAACTTGATGAGTTCTAACTTGAAATGATGAGTTCAAACAACTCAAGACCTCTCTTATTTATAGTTTCAAGAAAAGTAATGAAAATTTGCTGTGTTAAGGTAAGTGGTTACTTGTTTTCACATGCAATAATGAAAACACCGTGCACCATGATGAAGGTTCACTAAAAAAATAACCTTTACCGGGAGTAGTTGGCAACTAAAACTCAAGTTCCTTGTGTGAAATAAAAAACTTCAAATTTAGAAAATGTAAAAGAAAATCATATTTGTCTCTACTGCTCAGTGTTCGTCAGCGTGGATGAAAAGCTGTTGGTTCAACTTAATATCTTAAGTTTATTGAACATGTTTTTCTAAGTGAATTAGTACCAAGCATATACTGACTAGAAACGTTTTTTTTTTCTCTAGTTATATTTTTTTTACAGGATAAAAAGATGCCACGAATCCTGGCCTGAAATGCACTTAAAAAACCTATGGCCCAGATGTAAATACACACACAAACCCAGTTCTTCTCTCTCTCTAAATCTTCATCTCTCTTTTCTTCTCTCACACACACCTGCACGCTCACTTCCGAGCCATTCTTTACGTCTCATGCTGTTCTCATTAATCACCATGAGGCCATGCAGCCTCTCATTTAATTTAGTGGAAACATTGCCCCCTCTGGTCTATCAGGTTTTCAGCACGACACGACGTTACCACCCAAGCTATTAATGACCCTCGCCCGGGGTTTAAGAGTTAACCCCTCTGCTAGCTGGGAAACCGCCAGCATTTCCTGTAATTACACCTGCTCTTTGGGTCCTACCCCGGTTTCAGATTCTGGCCCCCAGTGGGCGTAGCCATGGGAGACGTCTGCTCCAGACATCGGGATTATGTAACAAGGAAGAGGGCTGCCAAAGTTTAATGGCTGGTGACATTAGTAAGAAGCAACAAGATAACAGAAGTACAATTAAGAAGAACACTGTAAAAAATTAGCCATTTGTTCTAACTTTAAAAAGTTAGGTTTCAGCCTGCCTTTAAATTTGAAGCTGACTGGAAAGACAAGTAGAGGTATTTTATGATAATTCTAAACAAATAAACTTGTCTAGCCAAATGAAACTGATATTAATTCAGTTGTACTTGAGAAAACATTCAATTCAATGAACTTAAAATATTAAGTTGAACCAACAACTCTTCAGTCACACTGGCAAACAAATTTGATTTTCTTTTACATTTTCTCACGTTGAAGCGTTTGATCTTTATTTCAGACAAGGACCTTAAGTTTATTAATTGTTAGTGTGAGGGGGTAGGGACTGAATTCAGAGCCAGGTTTCCATCACATATGTATGTCAAACTATAAAGAAAGAAGTGAAGAAAGAAAGAAGAAGAGTTTTAACTGTCAAACAATGCATGCTGGGAAGTCTGTTAATATGCGGATTATGTTTTTTTGGAAACTTAATTTAAGAAGTCGATTGAACTCTGTAGAGTACGTTCATTCAACTCATCATTTCAAGTCAAAAGACCTAAAATCAGAAGATCTCAAGTTTATGTAATGTTTGTGTTTAGGTTTTGTGAAAATGAATACTAGAAATTCTAAGTTGAATTAACTCAAATAAATGAAACTTGTATATTCATGTTAAGATAATGAGAAAAGATCAGTTGATTCCACAAAATTCCTGTATGATTTTTTACAGTGTAATAGCTTTTCTTAATTTCCAAATTTTCTGCTATTCTGTTAATGTTGTGATGTTATCTCACTGCTCTTCCCTGAGACTGCTTGTCAGACAAACGGTGACACCAGCACTGACTCTACTTATTCTCTATTTACATTGTTTTCAATAAATTTGTGATACTGAGTAAAAACAGACACTTAATTGTGCAAAATGTGCAACAACAAAAAATTGATTATTAATGAGGATGATGGAAATGTGTGGCTGTGAATGAGGCCAATGTTTTATGCAACAACTGTACACATTTTCTCTTTCTTTGTATACACACACTCACACACTCTGTCTCACACACACACAGAAGGTCAAATGCAGTCTAACCTCTTGCAGTCTGCGGACTAGCTACCGACCCAAACCGATCAATGCTGCAGGATCTTTGGGGAGTTCCTTCCTTTAAAGAGTCCAATCAGTGATGTTGCTTATGAAATGACAACATCGCCTAATATCAGCTCTCCACCTGGCCCTCGCCTTGAATCTGTGCGGCACCTTCGTCCCCGTGATGAAGTTCTCTCTCTCTCACTCCTCCGCAGTGCACTTTGTGTCGCCGGGTCCATGGCCAATAGTCTTTAGCTGAGAGCAGTATCAGTGAGGCCCAGCATGTCGATTGTATTGAACTGGCTTGGCATGTCACAGGCAGTAAAGACCTCTTGATTGACTCCTGCTTGGATAGCATGTCCAACTCCATACATTAGTAATGCCGGGGATTCGATAGATGGATGGCCTGGACGGATTGATGCAGGCAGGCGGCACATTTTCCTCAATGCAGAGAACCAGAGATGAGCTGAACTTGCAGTGAAATGACATCACACAATAAATTGTACTGTTGTCTTGGGACTGTGTGGCTGCTTATACAATAGAGCTGCATTGATTTGTTGATCGAAGGAAAATTAGTTGCCAGCTATTTTGATAATTGATTAATTGTTTCAGTCATTTTTAAAACAAAAATGTCAGACATTTCCAGCAATGGTTCCAACATCTTCTTGTGTCTTCACTTAGAGACTTTTTTTTA
>JAJHUR010086657.1:0-22717 GCA_027495735.1 Lutjanus campechanus
AAGAGACAGGTGTGTGTGTGTGTGTGTGTGTGTGTGTGTGTGTGTGTGTGTGTGCGTGTGTGTGTGTGTGTGTGTGTGCTGCAGCCTTTTAAACTGAGGTTTAACATCCACAATACTCCCTCTCTGTTGTCTATTTTTCACTCTCTCTTTTTCTGTCCATGTCATGCATTCTACGTGTCGTGAACACACACAAACAGACACACACGCACACACACACACACACACACACACCCACACACACACACAGAGTCAGTTAGACCTACGGAGGATCAGTCATGCTAGAGGTCGTCTATGGGCCAATGTGACATTGTTGTCTATAAGCTGCTTTGGAGCAAGAGGAGAAGTTTAAAGGACTATTCCACATAGTTTGTGCAAGAAAAGGCTTTCTCGCTTCACATATAGCTCAGCGCCCGTGAATCAGGCTTTGTATGGAAGGGGGAGGCTGTCAATTCATCCTCGGTTCAACCCTTTTTGCAAATGTGAATAGAGACTGCAATTGATTTGCTAATGATAGAGCATGCACTCTTAATAAGATGGATATAACAACCTTGTCCTTCCCAGTATTGGAATGTTTGGAAGAAAATTGGCTTCCTAAATTGATTAAACTGAAGGTGAATTGGAGCGAGCCGTGCAGGATGTTGTTTTGTGCTGCGGAAAGATGATTTGCGATAAATGTGATACAGCTGTTTATGTCAGTGTTATTGCTTGAAATTGTTGAGGCTAACCAAATTGCAATTATTGAATGAGTGGAAATGTATGCTCAGTCATGATTTATTAAATTAATTTGAATGTAATCAATGTTCTCTCAGCGAGCGCTCTCCTCAGCTTAGAGGAGGACGCTGGCTCAGGCTGCCAGTATCAGGTGTCAGTGTGTTATCAGTTTTACATGCAGAATTTAACATGATTTTGTTTTACAATTAAATCATATTTGTGTGTGTAGTATTTGCAATATTTTTAAATTAGCTTTGACTATTTTTTATATTCCAAGTAGTGTGTGATAATGTTTTGTAAGGGACTTTTTATTCTCAGTTCATATTCTTATTCTAGTCAAGGTTGTTAATAATGTTAATAATTAATGTTAATATTTTTTCCACTTGCCCAAAATCTTCTTACCCATCTTATTTTTACTTGCACTTATACAAATTGTTTTAATTATTATTGGTTACCAAACAATAACAAAGCCTAAAATTGATTGTGTTGTTTAATCTAGAGCTGCAATGTCTATAAAAGGTCAGAAAATAATGAAAAATAACCATCCCAGTTTCTCAAAGTCCAAGGTGAGGTTGGTCCAATGTCTTGTCAGTCCAAAACTCAAAAATATTCAGTTTAAAGAGAGACAAGCAGGAAATCTCATTGCATCATGCATTATTGCATGAAACATTACTTTAACAATTAATCGTTTATCAAAATAGTTTAATTCTTTTTTACCACTTGCCCAATCTGGAAAGTTTGTCGCTAGATTTACCAGCCTGACAAGGCATTTTACTTGCCCCAAGCAAGTGGACAATCCTGACTGATGAGCCCTGAAACTGTTGGAAACAAGGAACTTTTTTGAAGATATATGTAATTGTTTCCTTTATTACAATAAACGAGTCAGTTAATGATTATTGTTTTTTTTTCTCACATTTGATCCTTTTTGTCCTCTTTCTGTACACCCAACAGCTGCTGTAACATGCAGTACTGGCTGGCATCATTTTAGTATTGCATGATTTATGTTTTCTAGATTATCTTTCCAAACTAAACCACATCTGCTACATCATGACTGAAAATCAGTATAGAGCACCATTAGAGACTGCATTTTGCCTGCTATGTCCCATCAAACTAACATTTACACTCTCTTGTGGCTTGTTAAAATTATTTCTTATAGTTCATAATAATATGACAATAATAATGACAGTCATTACAGCGTGCTGCGTATGTGACACAAATGGCATATAAATCCAGATGTGACTGGCTCTAATGAGCAGCTGTTGACGATAATCCAGCTGATAAATGACTTTTAGACGCTTTAAACCCTTCAGCTCCAGTATCTCTCCATGTGGAGTTTAATTTGAACATGACATCATGAGATGTAATGAAATATCAGGGAGCAGCAGTGTGGTAGCTTAGTGCACCAGCCACATACTAACAGCGTCATGTTGATTGAAATCCAGGGTATGGATGTCTCTGTCTCTGCCTCCGTCTGTGTATGTATTTGTCAGAGCTGTTCTTAAATGCATCAGAAACAGTTGAGATAGTTGAGAGTTGAGTATCATTCCCAGGACAGATGCCAGCGTTTTGGGTTGGTAAAGCGTCCAGAGCACAGCAAAATATGAGAAAATAAGGAAACACAGCAGAAGACAAGCGTCTCTGTAGATATAGCCACCACCACACACTTCTAGTGGGTCAAAAGTGATGATTGATGTGTATTTTTGTTGAATGTTGGAATGGAATGTTGCATATTATGCCTTTAAAAACAGAGTAGCACTGACTCTGCAGGTATCTGTGAAAATCCGTGGCCTTCCTTGTCCGTAGGCTTGCTGTGCGAGTCACCATGTCGTTGCTTTGCAGTAAAGGTGTGATGGATACAGTGCATGAAATCTCAGCGTGATTTTACAAGTAGATCTCAGTGCTCGCACATCACTCAGCTGCACTATGTAGCTGTGAATAGCTGTCATCGAGTTTCAGCTGTTTCTGACTCTCAGACCCTCAATTTCCTCCAGCAGAAATCGGTATGAGTGTTGCCTCTCTGTCTGCACAGGATAGGATAGGAGTACTTTTTACCATGGCAACCACTAATGCAGTATAGATGCAGGGACGACTGAGCCTCGGCTACCGCCATAATAACACAGGATTCATGGAAGGCAGGTGAAATGTCATCCGGGCTGTTGTTTTAAATGAGCGAGGAGTGCTTTTGATGTCTAGTGTGGTCAACTCTAAATCCCACTCGGCTCAGCCGTGGAAATGAGGTTCCTGTATTAGTTCAGCACCACAGCATCCTTTCTATTCATTGTCCTTTCAGCAGTTTGTAGATGACAAAAGACTCTCTCTCCTCAACATGGTTCCCTATATTGCATTATAGTGCCACTATATAGCAGCACTCTGCCAATATTGTCAAGTGTCTCCTTCACATTGTTTCCTATATCGGCTTATACGGCCCAATCCTCATAATCCCACTGTAGCCTGAGTCAAATATCTGGTCCCTGCAGTGTCCTCTCACCTTCTTCTATAGGATGTGTTTTCTGTATCATCCTCCTCCTCCTCCTCCCCCTCATACACTGGATTACAACTTTGAAAAGTGACACATAACAGGTTAACATGGAGTTTTGACTGAAGTAGCTTTCTTCTTAATGATCTTATTGTGTTTTCACCGTCCAAAAAAGTGTGACAGTTTCACATCTGTATATTCTGTGGTGAATAAGGTGATGTTTGGATGATGCAATGTTTGCATGTTGTGTGTAAAACAAATTCTGGGTGCACTGAAACATGTAGCAAACTATATAAAATAGGAGATATACAGAGGTAGTGCTGCTTGATAGTTGATTTCAAGCTAGTTAGTCCATATTTTTGTGGATTATTCAGTTTCTGTTTTATATTCTCAAATAATGCAAATATGATGATCTTAATTCATATTAAAATTACAATAATATTGTAGGGATAACAATTGAGGCTTTCACAAAATATTAACACATTGAGATTTTTGATAAATAATCATCAGTAATGTGGATATAATGCCTAAGTGAGCAAAGGAAAATAATGGAACAACTAGAACAGTAAGTTAAGAAAATTATGTAACTTTATTGTAATGCAGCCTTTAAAACCACAAAAAGACAACACATATGATATAACAATATCCAAAATCTAAGATAATATCTAGTCTTATATCATGATATTGACATATTGCCCAGCCCTAGTACATGGAATACACTAGGCCTCATTTGTCTCACTTCCCATGTCTAAATTAATGAAATGGAATATATTTATAAGCAAAGTGTGTGTATCACCTTGAGAAATAAATACAGGATATGTTGGGCACTGGTCAGAGATTGAAACGTCTACAGCACCACGGTTTCTTTAAAAGAAATTACATGTTTGGTTTGTGCTGCTGTGTGAGAGCCATTTTTCAAGAGGGCCATAAGTCACAACCCTCTACACGAGAGTGTTGGTCCAAAACAAACATTCCTTCCATGTGGCCCTGTCGTTTGCGCTTCCCTGACCTGCGCTACTGTTGCCGTGTGTGTGTGTCCCTGTGTGTGTGTGCGGGTGTTTGTTTTGTCTGCCTCTATCTATAGCTGTGTCCTGCCCCTTTCTTTCACAGTTAAAGAAAGGAACCACACCCCTCAGGCTTTGGCCTCGTGTATGTGTGTATGTGTGTGTGTGTGTGGCGTTTCGCTCTCTTGGGATTTTAGGATTCCTCCTGCAGTCTCTGTTCCTCAGTAATAGCTACGCAACCCCACATACATACAGTATACTTCTGCATAGGGGTGTCACAATATACTAGTAATGACAATAACCGTGATATTTAAGAAATGAAATATTGATATCATGCTAATAATACACATATGATAATATAATGTAAATAATCCAAAATCTCTTAACATATTGTATACTCCTAAAACGTTTATGTTTCCCTCCCCCCACACACATCTTTTCTGTATCCATTAATTGTAATTGCACTTTTTGGATGCTTTTTGCCACCTCCTCACACTCTATTTTGAGTGAGGGTTTAATTCAGAGTTAAAGATAAATTTGACAGATAGCATCTTTTTATTTTTTATTCAAATTTTCTATAGATATGATGATGTTGTCATTGTGATTTTGGTCCCAATAATGGTGTAGTTAAATTCTGATGTTCTGACAGCCCTACTTCTGCATAAAATCAGTATCGGGATTTCTATGAAATCCATAATATGCACCACATAAAGATCCACAGGCTCACACATATCTATGTGTGTTTGAGCTGCAATGATTAGTCGGTTAATCAATTAATTGTCAACTACTAAATTTATCTCCAACTGTTTTGATTGTCAATTAATCATTTTGAGTAATTTTTTAAGATTTTTTTTTCTTAACACAGCTTCTAGTATGGGAATATTTTCTGGTTTCTTTACTCCTCAAGGTTATGACAGGGCAGGTGAGGACATTATTTTGAGCTGTGGGAAACATTTTACACCATATTCTGACATTTTATGGATCATACAAATAATCCATTAATTCAGAAAATGATTGTGAAAGTAATCGTTCGTTGAAGCCCTAATGTATGGGATTTTATATGCAGTACAAAACTACTATGGCTGCAAATAAGAATTATTTTCATTATTGAATACTTGATCATTTTATTGATTAATCGATTAGTCAGTTCATAACATTTCAGAAAATGGTGAAAAATGTTGATCACTGTTTCCCAAAGCCCAGGGTGATGTCCTGAAAAGTCTTGTTTCGTCCACATCCCAAGACATTCCTTTTACTGTCTACAGGAATAAAAAAAAACAGATAATGTTCACATTTAAGAAGCTGAAATCAGAGAATTTGGACATTCTTTTCTTATAAAATTACTCTAAACAAGTAATCGATTAGCAAAACAGTTGCCAATTAATTTAGTAGTTGACAACTAATCATTTTATCAATAACTAAAAAATACCCACATTTGGAGATATGCACCATATCCTATACTGGTCTTTCTACACACAGTACACACACATCCATATAAAAAGTTTTAAAGGTAACACATTCCCAGATAGAGGCCTGTGAGTGCACACATACATTAAAAGACATGGCACACACTGTAAGCACACACACACACACACACAAACGCAAGATTGCATACACACATGCATATGAAAACAGTCGAAGCTTGAGCGTGACCTGTGCTTCCCGTGTGAATATTAACCCCCAGGGAGACTGAAACCTTCCTGTTTTCTGTATGTTTGTGTGTGTTATTTCTCTCATCCCAAGCTGTGTGTTATCATGGGCTCGTCCTCGGTTTAGTGAGAGCGGAAGGCACACACACATACATGCAGTTTGCGCACAATCATGCATTAAGCCGGATGAGTGCACAAGTCAGGATAATTGTTGGTTCTGTCAAGGTGTGTATGTCTATAGTGCAAGTAACAATATATGAAATCCCCTATGGTTTGCTCATGTTTGCTGGTCTACAGGTATTATAATTTTTTAATCTGCTTTAGCACACTGCTGTTTTAAAACTGTAAGACACACATGGAAAGCACTGTGTTGCAATATTTATTCAGTCAAATGTGTATGTGGATTTTTTATTTTTTCAGTATAAACCCTCGACAGTGTTTTGTGTTTTGGTATGAGAATGTTGTGAGACCAGCTCCATGGAGAAATTATGAACGATGAAAGCTTCATCTTAACCCAATGAACAGCTTTATACTATTAGCTGATTACTTAGAGTGAATTGGCCTCAGCCTGCAAGGTGCATAGTATTGGCTAGCAGCCAAATATAACCAACACAATAATTCAATAAGGGTGGAAAATGTATTGCAAGTGAGCGCTTCATGTTTTTATGACTGTTAATAATAAATATTAATTGTAGCCCATCAATTATATGCTTTTAATAAGATTTATGAATCACATTTATTCACATACAAACAATTTTGTCATTACAATTACATTATGCTTGCTCTAGAATATGCTGTATTGATGCCCATACCAATCTGCATTTATCAATAAATTGCAGGTGTAAATGCTCATCCAGCAAACCCCTCACGCTGCCATGATGGAAAATGAAACGGCCTCTCCAGCTGGAAGAACAAGTGCTGTGTGGGCTCCCTGAAGTGGTGCAACACTGGGTCATTGGAGAGCCACAGCATGTTTGGGAACAGAACAGTCTGTGTTATTTCAGCACAGCCTGTTGGATGAAGGGCCATTTCACAGGCATTATGGATTAATCTTTGGCAGGATCTCTTCAGGATCAAACAAAATTGGATGTTTAACCTCACGTGTCCTAGAGCTGAGAGTTCTCGTGTGATAAACCAGGATAGAGAGGATTGAATTTGACCCACATTGGGTTAAACATCACATACTTTTAAATTTATTTAAACCGGTTCCTGAATGAAAAGATGAAAATATAGTGAGTTTACTTAGCCTTCCTCAGGTTAATGTAATCTAACTACTGAAAAAAATGAGTAAATTCATAACATTATGTTCCACTAGGTCAGTCAAAGAGACATTGATGGGTCTGTGTCCAGTCTTTTTCCACAACTCCTCTATGTTAATATTTTTGTCACAAATAAAATATTAAGTAACATACATCAATGGAGTTTCTGCATTTCTCCCATTTCATTTGATGTCTAACTACTCTTCCACAAACAGAATAAAAGAAATACATTTTAAGACGTTTGAGCAAGCCATGAAATCACCTGATTGTGTTCCTGTTAAGGAAAAAAAAGAGATCTTTTCAATGTACAGTGGTACATTGAAACCTGCAGTCTCTTCCTATGTTTATTATAAACTGTTTGTTAAGTAGCAGTGATTGACATGTCAAATTTTAAGATGCATGGTGCAATGTAACATTTCACATTCAGACAGAGTTGTAATGCAGTATGGGCCTGGTGATGAAGATATAATTGATATAAATGATTCCTTGAAAACGCCAATAAAATGTACATTGTGGATTTAATAACACATGTGATCAATTTCTTGTATTATCAGGCACAAACTTATCAATGAAACACTTTGACAATGATACACAGAATGCATAGACAGTTTGCTTGATGCAGAGTGAGTTCCACGGTCATCCGAGATTAGACTTCAGTGGGATTTTCACAGACAGTAAATCAGATTTTTAACCCTGTGCTCTTAATCCAGACCCAGTGGTCACAAGAGGATATATGGTGACAAATCTGCTTCTGATTAAAACTTTATCGTAACTAATGCCCAACTTTACCATCTATTGAGACACTGCAATCCTCTGCTATCTTTGTTTAAAGAGGACATTTTTGCATTAGTTATTCATTGAGCTTTTGGTATAAGTACAGGCATTGTGTAACAGAAATGACATACAGTTTTCATTAATAATAAATACATCACAGAGATATTCACATTTTGAAAGGTCTGTAAACGGGAGTGAAAGACACCTGCCTTTTTATTTATAATAGGTTCATCAGGATTATGTATTACCAGAAGATGTACGTTTTGTAATATGGCCGTGTCTTGTAAAAATGTGGGATGGGCCAGATGTTTATCATGACAAAGAAATAAAAACAACTAACCAACTAACCACTAATATAATCAGCCATGTTTTCAGAATGGTTTTGGAAGTGTTGACTGATATGCTGTTTAGTTTGGGTAAGCTCTATTTCAGCAATAGAAAGGCAGGTAAATCTTATTTTATGAAACTCGCTCATTTATTATACAAGAGAATACACTTCTACCATCTAACATATGCATGATTATGTCAGACACTGCATGTATAATCTCCGTTCAGAGATGCAGTTTTTATGATAATGTGTTTTAATGTATTTTATTCTAGATTCTCTGTTTTTACATCAGCACCCGCAACTACAGGCTGTAGTGTTTGATATTAAGAGCTTATACTCAAGAAGTTGCAGGCTAAGTGCCATACTAAAGGACATTATTGAGAGGAGAGGACATGTCTTATACAACTCAGATTTCCTCAGCCATATTTAAAAAGCAAACCACCCAACTTCTGCTCACCAGCTTGTCTCCTGGCCATTACGTTGCCTTTTCACTGATATATGTTTTGAAATATGATCAAAATATCTGCAACCGGTTCTGTTATGTCATCCTTGAAGTCACTCACTGTGCCATGTTTTCATACCTGTTTGGTTATATCAGCATATTCCTGTGAAATCACGTGACTGCATGAACCGCCCAATTTGATTTCACAAATCATGACTGTATATTAAACTGACTGACAGCAGTAATTCTCACTGTGGTTTGAAAGCCATTCAAGATAAAATCAATCATGCACAGTTGCGGTAATTTCCCATGTTGCAATCTAATGACACAGGGTGGACTCATATTGTGTATACTGGCTGTGTTGATATAATTCCCGTATATCCTATCCAAGGACTGTTTTGAATTAGAGTAACCTATTCCACCCACATACTGTAAATAAGTGTGAATGAAATAGCCTGTAGGCAGATGACAAGAGAGGATTTTACCTTTGTTTGCTCATGACATTGTCAGCTGTAGAATGAAGGGACAGTGTGAAGGTGGCACATTACCTGATCTCCACCTTTTATAGCACAGAGATTAAGGGACCAAACACTGACTAGAGAGGACTTGTAACGCATATTTAAATTTCCTGCGTGGCCCATCCACTAACTTACGTAGTATTGAACCAAATAGAAAGTCTGCAAATTAATGGCCCAAACTGTGTGATCTCGGAATAAAGGGGAGATCACACTATTCACTTGAAGGACCTCAGCTATGCCCATAGATCACTAATAATTTTAATGACTGAATCTGCCTTCTAATGGAGTCAGGAAATATGATTAATCTAATTCTGCAATATTTTGAAGAAATAATCCTTTCTACAATGCATGCATTGTTTGATCAATTAAATCCATAATACAATTACCTGAACTCAGATGTTCTCAATGAAAACAGAAGTAAGGAATCATTTCCTTGGAATATATCCTTAGTATATGAGCTATGAATTAATTCGCAGGCACAATTTAAGTCTATTTCGATAATCACCACCTTTCACTGACAATCACTGACTCACAAACTCATTACTTTCTTCATTACTTTGAACACAACCACACAAGGTGCTCCAACCTGCTGAGTGACTTTTGCTTTACTACCTGCAGGCCTAATCACACAGTTTTGTTTAGGAAGCTTATAGCCAATAAACTGCTTGCTGTCTTTTATATCACTGGAACGCATGTATCACCACGGATTACATTTGTCCAGCAAATATTAGATAAATGGTTGGATCAGAGCTGTGATAGCCTAATATCAAATGGCTGAAGGTAGTTGGGCAGAGGTTAAAAGATCCTGCAGAAGAAGCATTATGAGCTTTATAACTATCTAGAAAGTGAACAGAATGAATGCTCAGGCTATTTGTAATTCTCAAGTTTCCACAAGCAGAATTCCTAAAATAACAGGAAGATTCAAAGGTCTGGAAAGGAATAAAAGGTTTGGCAAATTCCTGGGGGATCATGATGAATATCATGCTTTGTTTGAATGCAAAAATACAAGCATAGTTAAGAAAACCTGCCAAAATCCTAAAATACAAAAAACATCCATCTATGTTGAAAGTTATATTATTACTGCAGACAGAAAAACCAAGCTGTAGTATGTAAAGTAGGTTCATTCTGGAATAATGTTCTGCATCTATTTAAATGACTTTGTTTATGCTAAAGATCTATTCTAATTGTTTACCATTACACTGCTATTTTGTTTTATGCTCATACCACAATGGAGTGAATAAAATCTGAATCTGAACTTACACATGTAGGCTACAATAACAACAGCATGTCCACTGATTGACTGCCAGTGTAACAATGATCATGAATAAATAAAATACTAAATATATCTTGTTGTTCAGTTTTGTTTAGTTTTGTTTAATTAAACATGATTGGACCCCAGGCATCACCTTGCTTTTTGAGTGGTAAATAATGCATGGTGGCTCAAATGAAATTTGTCTTGTTACTGATTTTTTTTTTTTTACTGTTTATTGCTGATATTATGGATTAGTTTTTATTATTATTATTATTATTTTTAACATGTGTGGTTGTTTGTTCTGCTGGAGCATTTGACAACTGACTACTGATGACTGAAGTGGTCCTGTTTACACTGAAACTCTGCGTTTCACTCTACATAGGTGCAGGAAATTCTGTTTTTTTTTTCCACAGTCCAAGAGGTTTAACTTGGGGAAAGGAATCGGATTTCCCTTTTCTAGTGCGCCGGAACTTCATTCAATTGTGTATTCATACTCATGCAGTAGACACTTATTCTGGCGTGCTTCACTTTATTAAATTAACTAAAACTCAAAACTAAGGTATGTAGTCTTTATGGTAAGTGAATATATGCGGAGACGCATAATCGTGACACGAATAAAAGATTTATCTGCTTTTAGTTTCTATTTTATTCGAGGGCACGGCAGGATATGTGACTACTGGAGGTGTTCTGCGGTCTATATAAATGCGCCGCCATCTTACATTTTTCAGTCTCCACTGTTCCGGCTGAGTTACTACAGATTGACTGCAGAGGGAGTGGACGAGGGCTCCCCGCTGACGCTCGTCCTCACATTTTCCTCGACTTTTTCCATTTCTGAGTGGTCTTTACTCTCCAGGATCCGAGTGGACGGACTTTCTGTGTTGACAAGGGTAGGCTTCTACATTCAAACTATCGGCTGCACTCAGTTTGTCCCTCTTTTCTTGTCCGGCTCTCCCTGAATGCCAGCAGGAAAGGAGACGGTTGTTGTGTGCGGGCCGGCCGGGGATGCTGCTGCTGCTGCTGCCGCAGCTCGCGAGCCAGCTGCTTTCACGGCACATATTTGGGATATGCCAGCCACCGCCTTATGGGAACATACCTATTTTACAGACGATAGTCATTGACTTTATCATAGCACGGGGTTGGTGTTTGGTAAAATAGACAGTGGTTAACACTTAGTTGGATATATTCGATGGATTTCATTATTACCTCCAGTTTATCTGTGATTTGGAGTACTCGCCGATGTTGTGTCCTCGCGTGTTTGAATAGTTACCGTTAGCTAACGATAACCTAGATTAGTTAGCTTAACTACCATTAGCCCAGTTATGTTGCTGACCACATTCCACTATTCTGACTCATGTTTGCTCGACTTGAGTTTCACCTTTTGCTCGCTTGTTTTTGCAGCTGGTTTAGCTTAACAGACACTCAATATGGGGTGAAGATACACGCGTGTTAAGCTCGGTATATCGTGACCATGTGTACAGCTTTACACGGTAAAACTAAGTTAGCAAATGTTAACTCAACCTTAGCAAAGTCACGAAAACTGGTGGAGCAGGGGGACGTCAATACCAACGTCTCGTCCAAACTTTGGTTGGAACTTAGTAAAACTGAAAACTGCTGAGAAGTTTAGTGTGAAATCGAGCTCGTTGCTGGAAGTATTTCTCTAAACCTATATTTATGATTCATATTCGAGTTTATTTTAGGTTGAAAGGGTCGTGAGAGTGAGTTTTCCTCGCGTCCTTTTAAACAAAGACCGACAAATTCCTCCCAGCCGTTGTGCTTTGGGAGGAAGACGAGGAGGAGCCAGAGTGTGAAATTTGAGTCGGTGGTGTTGGAGCAAGAAAGTCAGGGGCAGCCAGCAGCTGTAGGGAAGAGGGGGTGCGGGGTGCAGCAGCGCACTATTATTTGGATAGTTCAGTTTGTGTTGACCTGTTTTATTAAATGTTATACTTGCTGTTTACCTTTTCGCATGATTCCTTTGCACAGCCTTACAGAAGTGTTTGTTTGGCAGCTGGAGAGGGGCAGGCAGGTATTCACGGGGGGGAGATTGGGACTCCTCACTGCCCCTCGCCATCCTGCCGATACACAAAACAAGCGATATAATGGCGTCAGTTGAAAAAATGTTTGTTCTGTGTGGTTTAGTGAGACATGACGATGTGGTGCCGCGATTTAAGATATTTTTTTTTACACGTCAGTGACTGTTTTGGTTTCACTGGAAAGACTGAGGTGGAATGAGATGGAGAGATTATACCGCGGCTGGAGGATGTTGACATCTCAGCCAGCTGCTCTAGATTGTTTTAAATCACGAAATCTCTGCAATTTAACTGATTTATTTTAAAGGTATACTATGCTGGATTGAAAAAAAAAACTCCTAGAAAAATAATCCCTCTCACTTATGACATACTAGAGGTGTGTGGTGGTGTTTGTATCTGCAGATACCCTGCCCTCAGCCTACATTTTCTTATTTTGTAATTATTTTGCTGTGTCCCGGGCAATTAACCAACCCAAAATGTAGGTATTTGATAACTTGGGAATGAGACTTGACAACTGACTATCTTTCTGGTGCATTTACTAATGGCAAGTGACAAATTATACATATTCTACCGTTAAATAATAATAGCACAAGAGTATGGTCGAGTTTTACACAATTACGGAACTAAATGGACGTCTCTGGTGTTTTCATGCCCTAGAAATCACTGCATTGTATTTGGCTCTGTTTGTTTTTGAATGGGTTTAAGTAGTGTTTATTTGCCTTCCTGCAGCCTCTCAGTGAAATCCCCGTTCAGATTGCACAACGGAACAAAAAACTCAAAAACCTGTCATCTTGTCAGCAAAATGTTCTTCTAACGGTACATTAACATTTGTAACACGGAAACGTGGGTGTAGGCTACATCCGAGACCGGTAGTGGTTTGAGGTGATCCACTTGCTAGACGACTGTTATCATGAACCTTTCCAGTGGTATTGCCATTGCCTAATACTGTACATTTTCTCTTTCCAATTACCTACATAAGTGTCAGCATGATTCTTAAAATTTATAAGCATACATGACAATAGTAGTGTTCATTTAGATTTTTCCAGAAATGTATTTCTGATAATCACCTCTGTCCTTCGTGAAGATGCCAGGACATTGCCTTGTAAATGTTCAGTTTAACTAATATAGGCAATAAATGATTTCAAGAAATTAGAGCTGCAAGGATTAGTTGATTAATCGATTAGTTGTCAAATTCAATTAATAACCAGCTATATTCATAATTGTTTAATAGTTTTGAGCCATTTTTTGTAAGAATAAATGGCAAATCTGATTTAACCTTCTCAAAAATTTATATTTCTGGTTTCTTTGGGTCTTTAATCTGTGACTGTAAACTGAATATTTTTGGGCTGTGGACAAAAAAAAAACATTTTGGTATGCTGCCTTGCTTGCTTTTGGGAACGGTGATCAACATGTTTCACCATTTTCATTCATTTTATGGACAAACAATTAATCGATTAATCGAGACAATGATTGACAAATTAAATCTTTACAGGTTTTGCACTACTTTAAAACCTATGTAATCCTTTTTTTTAAAATTTCAAATAGATTGATAAATATTGAGCAGGACAAGGGAAAAGTTATCATCATGTGGATATTGCTGAGATGTCTCCATGGGCATCCATCATTTTGCAGTTGAGACAGAGACCAAACACTGCAGCGGCTGCAGGCATTGAGCTCATTGTATTGTTGGCAGCCAGCAGCCAGTGCTGCTGACCCTGCACATTAGGTGGCAAGCACAGAAGCCTGTGGCAGCTCCTGTCTCTCTGCTTGTGCCGATAATGCAGCTTGTTTGGGTCATTTACTCATATGGATGTATTGAACTTGGATGTTTTTTCACTTAAGAGGAAATGGGCTGTACAGGAGTTGAGATGGATTTAGCTCTTTTGAAGCCCTGTTCTCTATAAATAAATGTCTTTTCTTTAACCCACGCACTGTATATTTCCTGTAGCAAATTAATTTTTTGTTATTTAAATGTCACAGCAGAGACTGTACAATTAAGCTACAAATGTCTGCAGGCTGAAAGAGTGAAATGAAATTTAGCAGAAGTGTGTTTCATACACTGATTTATTTTTAAATGGCAATGCTGTCTTCTGTACTCAGAGTAAACCTTGAGGCTCACCTGAACTCACATTGAATACAGTCTTACTTAAATTTGCTGACAGAATGGCCATTTTTTCCCCTTCATTGAGAGAAAATGGAAATTTAGCTACCTTGAATTCCAGCTGTGAGTAGATATGATTCTCAACCCTCCTATGATTGTTTTTTAAGTTTCCACAAATTAAAAAAAGGAAAGATACAATATTCACAGTGCAGCAATTTTATCTGTGGTTTTTTGTAGTGTTGCTGCTTTGGTAATTAAGTTTCTTCTGCTTGACGGTGTTTTGAAATGCTAGATTCCCCACATAGCTTACAGATTTTCTTTCATGCTTGCTTAGCTAGCTGCTGATGTTTTTAGATAATTGGTTAAACCTCTGCATATTAGACGGCGTACGTGTTGCTGAGGACCTGTAATAATAATAACCTAATTTTATCTGTGCGAGCTGAAATGAAGTTACACTTGTCAGTCATCTGGCTTCGTGCCTAATCCTGATTGAGATACCCTCTGTGCAATTTAGCAAGAGCCACTGTGGGAAATCCTGATGGTTCAAAGAGCCAAGGGTCCTATCCTGTGTGTGAGACATGTCATGTGTCTTGTAGAACATTTTTCATGGTTGAAAAGATCTTTTCTTGATTTAAAAGAAAAATATTATAATGTCTTGCCTTCGTGCACTACTATCAAGGTCTTCACTGTGCTTCGTCCTCATATATTCTATAGCCTAAATGTTAGGAGTTGTATCCTCAGTATTATGAATAGAACCAACCTACCAGACTACACTGATATCCTCATCTGCACTGTGAGGCAACATTAAAACCAAACTTCTTCCCAACAGAAATCACCTTTTCTATTCTGTTCTTTCATGTTTGTCATTCACACATTAATGAATTCTGGCTCTATAAGAACCTCATATTTTCCTTAACTATATTCAGGGCAGTTGGACTGAAGGACACTATTCCTGGCCATACAGTTCTGTGCTGGAACAGTAAGCCTGTCATTTGAGTGCTTTCCTGGGACAGTAGTGCTGTGATTACACTTCACTTCATCGGGCTTTGTGTGCATGCATATTACCTCTCATGTACACTCACATCTGTGTGTGCCAAGAGTATAACATATCTGTGTTGGATCTATCCAAGCATAGCTTCATGTGACTTTCTCCTTGGCCTCAGCTCCCTGTGAGTGCATACATATATCTCAACTCATCCAACGTACTGCAGCCAAGACAAACTTCTGACTCTGGTGACTGGTGTGTCACTCATTAGTCATCTGGTTTCAGTTGTATGCTTTAAACTGGACCAGGCACAACTCTACATACTGGATTTCACATGTGGCTTCAAAGAAACCTCTCATTCAGATTTTTGTGGCTGGACTGCCAGCCTGATATCAAGGAACTCTTAAAGTCAGAGTTTGACTTTAGGGTAAAGCTGCCATTTGTGTGTCTCAATTGGAGAGCAGACTTTGCTTGTTTGCCCATCAAAAAAGACTATCATCGGCACAGTTTCCAAAGCCAGATGTAAAGACCCACATTTTCCACCAGTGTAAATGATAAATGGTTCCACTCTGTGCTTTGATTGAATGTTTGATTTGTATGCAGCCTTCTATGGGACATATGGCTCCCATTAGGGCAGAGCTAGGTTATGTGAGGGCACACCCGCACAGCTTGGGAGGATCGTGTGTGAACACTGAGTTTGAGTTGGTGCGTTTGTGGTTAGAAATGGCAGTCTTGGAGCCTGACTCAAGATTGTGTTTTAATGACACAGCTGAGCTGGGGTGGTGTGGGTGTGAGAGGAGGGAAGTAATCCAGAGCAGTAGTTTAGTTATCCTTGGGTGTACTTGCATATTGGCATCCACTTAACTCCACAAAACTCCTACACATTCAGTGGAATTCATGCCAAACCGTGACTGACCACTATATGCCTGGCTGCTGTGTATTTCTGCATGTCCACCCCTGTCTGTAGGCCATTTAGTCTGTAATAGGCCCTTTACTGTATAGAACATTTTGCAGGCAGGGGTATTAAAGTTTCCAACAAAAAAGCAATGAGACAAATAGAGCAATTGCAGATGTTATCTTAAATATCTGTTTTATGAGTTCTCTGGCCAAAATGTCTTTAAAAGCAGCGTTTAAGTATCGTTTTGAGATGTGAAGACATTGCGGCTTGTTTTTGGTTCCCAAAGAGACCCAAGAGGTGAATCTCTCTACAGAAACTATTTAGGTGATTACATCACATAGTCAAATATAATTCAACCTGTTGAAAGTTAGCAGCTAAGTTTGATCTCTGAAACAAGACTTCCGAGTTCCAGGGTTGTGAAGTAGCATTTCCTGTTAGTATTTAAAACAAAAGTTAGCTCACGCCTATGAAAAGAGGACATTTTAAGGGATGCCAGTCAGATTTCACTACCTAAAATCCAAATTTATTGTGCTTCTCTGAATGATCACACAAAAACTTGAATTATCAAATAATATTTCACGATGCCGTTTTTGTCAGTTCTTTCAGACTCTCAACATTAACATTGCCACTGTCATTACATCTGACCTCACAACATTAACATAGCCTCACACTTGTTGCGTCAAGTCTTGTGGCAAGAAGTGGCTACTCACAATTCTACTCACAATTTTACTGTAACACATTTACTTTCCATGGAGACAAATGAAAATCCTCAAAAGCTGTTCTTCATAAGAAC
Organism: Lutjanus campechanus; assembly: GCA_027495735.1. Classification (NCBI taxonomy): domain Eukaryota; kingdom Metazoa; phylum Chordata; class Actinopteri; order Lutjaniformes; family Lutjanidae; genus Lutjanus; species Lutjanus campechanus. The sequence continues at coordinate 17,218 of JAJHUR010086657.1, forward strand.
CCGATTTTTGATTAAGTTCATTAGCAATATTAGGAGTTCATAGCTTGCTGACACTGTTGGAGACTTGTAGTGAATAAAAGTCTGAGGTCTTAACACTATAGCTTTAAATAAAGTGGTTGCTCTTTTCAGGCAAGAACATCATGCTCATATCAGAGCAGTTTATTCTCCCTGTATTTAATAATAATAAAAGTGCCCAAAAGGAAGAAAATATAGAAATAGAAGGTATATACGATTATTTTTTATAATTGATTAATCTGTTGATTATTTTTGTGATCAATACTTTAGTCTATAAAATGTCTCAGAAAGGTCTGACATTTTTGCTAGAAAAATAACTGAAACAATTAATCGACCACCAGAATATCCAAACTTATTTTCATTTAATCAACTAATCACTGCAGCTCTAGTGTATAGTGCTAATTTGTCTTATGGTTTCTCAGTGGTGCGAAGCACAACAGTATCCATGTCAAATGAAGGCTTTTGGTGGGCTTTATAGAACTTGTATATATTAACATAACATATTTTCATATTTACTGCAGATTATGCAGGGTTCAACGTTAATGTTTTTTCCACATGTCCATTTGGCAAAGAAGTCAGCCAGAAGTCAATTTTTTATACAAGTGAAAAATGTCCATCTCAGTTTTTCGGAGCTCAAGGTGATGTCTGTAAATGTTGTGGTTTGTCAGTCCCAAACCCAAAAGATAGTCAGTTTAATATGATAATAAATAGAGAAAAGCAGGGAATCTCTATGTTTGAGAGGCTGAAAACCACATGTTGTCATTTTTGCATGAAAAATTACTTTTAACAAGTGATTGATTATCAAAATTGTTTCATTTCTTTCTACTACTTGCACGATCGGACTAATGAGTTGCTAGATTTACTTGTCCGATGTGGTGTTTTACTTGCCCCAGGAAAAGCAGGCAATCCTTATTGTTGAGCCCTGATTACGTGGAACATACTGAGTCAGCAGGTCTGTGGTTTTTACTTGGTTGGTTCATTGCACGCAAGTCTGTCTCATTGTTAGTCACCTCTACTTTCTCCTCTTTTTTTTTTTGCCATACCCCTGTTTTCCTTCAGTGTGCCTGTTTAGTATGAAAACATGTCCAAACGGGTATGTCATGATTGAAAAGGATTTGGTCTGTATTTGCCAGGATCCATCAAGGAATTAACCACAGATGTACTTTTGAAAGCGGTTTGACAAAAGGATTTCTGATTCTATGGACCTACAGCCCCTGCCCCCGTCTCATTTTAACCGGGATTTTCTTGAGCATTTTTTCGCATTTCCTGCTTTTGTGCGTCACTGTCATAACATTTATCTTTGAGTATGAATTGAAAATACCTCTGTTTCAATTTTCCTTGTTTTTTTTTCGGAATTAATCCCCTCTCGCTCACTCTACCTCTCTTGCAAATGCCAGTGTTTACTTTCCTGCAGAGAGTGGTTTCAGCTTCAAAGCCAGTGCAGGAATGCATTTTCCCCCACCTCTTTCCTACCCACCCAGTGCTCCACTTCCCCTGTCCTTCCTCACCTAAATAGTGGCTAGCTGCTACGCTTAATGGTGGCTTTGTGTGTGAACTGCTGCTGTTTGCATGTCTGGCTGCAACAGAAGAGGAAATCCAAGAAAGGGAGGAGGTGGGGAAGGAAAGCAGGCACTGGAAAGTCACTTGTCTGGACCATTTGTTTTCAAACAACACTGCCTTTCGTTTCCACCAGCCTGTTTTTCTGCCTGTACTGCTGCTGTGATCTTTTTGTGTTGAAGAAAATGGCTGATGTTGGACTGGAAGGAAAGAGGGCTGGCAGAGAGCAGGGTAGAGGGTAGGAATGATGGAAGGTGAGATGCCACTGAGGCCGTTTGACTGACTGCCTTTTTTTTCCTGTTTCAGATCAGGAAGCTGTGTCGGCCGCGGTTTGAGAAAGGAACATGGCTTCCCAGGGTGAGTTAATAGTTTTCAGACACACACTCAAACTCTTTCACCTTTTTGCTCTCTTCAGCTTCCATTTCATTTGTCTGCATCTCCCTCTCTCTCCCACACGTACACACACACACTTTGAGGGTAGTATGCAATGTGTTAAACTTTACATCAGTTCTTCTCCTGGTGCAGATTTATGTTCTCATTAGAGCAAAGTGAATTAGTTATTGATTTCAGTTGAAACTTGGAGCACATGTGAGATCAAACTTTATGCTTCACTAGACCTTCACTGGTAAATCACACACATCATTTAAGTATGAAAATGTGGGAAAATAATACCATGAGAAGCAGGTTATAAATCCATTCATTGCAGTGGCAATAGACCATTGTTGAGGTAGTTGGCACCCTCTGCCACTCACACATTGATAGTTGAAGAAATGATCTAGTATTGAAAGATTTAAATTGTATATAGACATCCTTGTGTAAGAAGCTGTCAAGAGTGGTTTTTTTTGTTTGTTTTTTTTTACATAAAATGAGACAATTGCAATTAAATTGGATACTAAAAGGATTGTCAAACTGGGTTACTAATTGTGAATCTGCCTCTTGGCAATAACTGTAGGCATTACTATTGTCATATCGGATGCAGTATTTTCTTTTCAAGCCTTGCCAGCTCACCTAAAATGCTCTTCCTTAGAAATTACAAAGCTGAAAATACCAGTTTCTCTGCATCATGATGTCATCATGTTGTCATTTGACAAAGTGTAAAGAAGACTTTAATGTGCATTACCAAATTGCATACTATTTCTATCTCTCCTTTTTCTTGTCTCCTGCATAGTTGGTTAGACTGACTTTTCCCAAATGTTTCTATCATCTTGTAGATGCACATTTTCCAATGCTTTGTCTCTTTGCAGCTGATCTGATGGAGCTCGACATGGCCATGGAGCCAGACCGTAAGGCGGCAGTCAGTCACTGGCAGCAACAGTCTTACCTGGATTCAGGCATCCATTCAGGGGCCACCACAACCGCTCCCTCCCTCAGTGGTAAGGGCAACCCTGAGGAGGAGGATGTTGACAACCAGGTCATGTATGAGTGGGAGCAGGGCTTCAACCAGAACTTCTCCCAGGAACAAGTACAAGGTAGGTTGTAATGTTTAAATCTGTCGATGTTTTGACGAAGATCTTTTTACTACACAGAAAATGTATGGCTTGACTAGCAGCTTGAAATCTAATGTAACAAAACCACTGTTCTTCTGTCTCTGCTAGACATAGACGGTCAGTATGCCATGACGCGTGCCCAGCGGGTGCGTGCAGCAATGTTCCCAGAGACTCTCGAGGAGGGCATGCAGATCCCCTCCACACAGTATGACGCAGCAAACCCCACCAATGTTCAGAGGCTGGCAGAGCCCTCGCAAATGCTCAAACACGCTGTGGTCAATCTGATCAACTACCAAGATGATGCCGAGCTGGCAACCAGAGCCATTCCAGAACTCACCAAACTACTCAATGATGAGGACCAGGTAGTTACCCATGAATCCTTTGCCTTAGTATTCAATCTGAATAGTTTTTTTTTTCTAGTTTTCCCCACTATCATTCCCTAACATTTGTGTATGTCTCGCCCAGGTTGTTGTAAACAAAGCAGCAGTGATGGTCCACCAGCTTTCAAAGAAAGAGGCGTCTCGTCATGCAATAATGCGCTCCCCTCAAATGGTGTCTGCTATTGTCAGGACCATGCAGAACACAAATGATGTGGAGACAGCTCGCTGCACAGCAGGAACACTCCACAACCTGTCCCATCACAGAGAGGGTCTGCTGGCTATTTTCAAGTCAGGAGGAATCCCAGCTCTAGTTAAAATGCTTGGGTATGTGAAAGGAGGATGAAGGGATACTTGATGTGGAAGTTTTTCTTTTAATTTCCATTTGTTATAATGTAGCTTACTCGTCCAGCAGGGCAGAAATCAGTGTGGTGGGATGTTTTGTTTTGTTTGCATAGTTTTGTTTTACTACTTTTTTTTTTAACACAGTGGCCAATCAACTATGATAAGAGAAGAGAAACATGAAACATGTAACTGGCTGTTAATTCATCAAAGACAGATTAAGTTTCTTTAATAGGTCCTTCCTCTCCAAATCCTCTAATACAGATCTAGTTGTGGTTATTTCCCAGTGGGACAGTAATCTAATAAGCCTTTGATTGCTCTGCAGTTCACCAGTGGACTCTGTCCTGTTCTACGCCATCACCACCCTCCACAACCTCCTCCTACACCAGGAAGGAGCCAAGATGGCAGTCCGTTTAGCTGGGGGTCTACAGAAAATGGTGGCTCTGCTCAACAAGACCAATGTCAAGTTCCTCGCCATTACCACCGACTGTCTCCAGATACTTGCCTATGGAAACCAGGAAAGCAAGGTTAGTGGGATGTGTGTGTAATCAGAAGGTAATACTGTTAAAACACACACACACTTAATACTTGTGGTAAAGTGGTCTGTGTTTAATACTGTAAGTAGGGATGGGGCCGATCCGATCCGGTATCGGTATCGGGTTCCGATCCGGTATCGGTATCGGGTTCCGATACCGACGTAATTCACGGATCGGAAATTTCCGATCCAACCTGCGGAGATTTCCGATCCATGAACAATGTCTGTGCTTCAATGCTGTCTGCTGAAATGACTCCACAAGTGATTCCCTGCAGGCTGCTCTGCTAGCTAGCTGCAAAATGTGGAATGGATTTCCTGAACGGAGGCGTGTCTCAATGAGAGTAATGAGACAGACCTCCGTTCAGGAAATCCATTCCACAGTTTACAGCCAGCTAGCAGGCGAGCATTGAGCAGCACTGTGATTAACTAACTTCTCATCACAACATGTCCGCTGTGTGGAAATATTTTACACTAGAAACATCGCAACTGCGACCTACAATACAACGAACTTAATCAAACATTTGAAAAAGCACCGCATTAAAGAGCACGAGGATTTTTTAGCCAGGTGGCAGAAAGACGAAAGGAGCCAGCAAGCTCGAATCGAGGCAGCGGCAGCAAGCAGTGGCACTTCCTGTGGCAGCTCGGACCTGCCGCCGCGGCATATGCTGCTGTTTTAGGCAGCTGTCACAGACCTGCCACGGCAAAATGCTGCTGCTGTCTGAGACCGTTGCCACGGATCTGTCGTGGCAAATGCCGCGGTTTGAGGCAACAGCCATGGCAAATGCTGACCGCAAATGCTGATGCGATGTGATTGAGATGCGCGATTAATTAAAGAGATTAATGCCCCCCTCCACTCACGCACGCACGCACACACACACACACACACACACTTACACGTGTATGTGTGTGTATAATAGCATTAATTAAGCAATCAAATAATCAATTTTTATGAAGTGTTAAGTTTAATTCAGAAAGTTTGTTTACCATCTATATGCAGTAGATCAATCATGCTGATTAAGTAAAACCAACATTACAGGGCATGTGCTGTGTATTGTTTTTGGAAATAGGACCAATATATGATACAAATGGACGTGCATGATATTTCCCCTATGGTCTGGTGTTGAAAAGAAAAATCACAATGAATCTTCAATCTTCAGCAGGTCTGTGGCAGCTGCCTCAGACACCAG
>JAJHUR010086658.1:0-14718 GCA_027495735.1 Lutjanus campechanus
AAAAAATATGCTCAGTGGGTGTGTGTGTGTCATTGTGTAAGTATATACAGTATAAAGAGCGAGAAATCGAGTGACGGTCTATTGTGGTCAAGTGTGTGTTTCCATCTCTGCATTTGTGTTTGAGCCCTGCAGATGTCAGGGGAGTCAGATGGGCCACAGGACATAGTGAATAAATAATGAGCTCCGTGATCACTCCAACAAGAACATTTATCCTGCTAAACAACCGAAACAGTGAATGAATTACTGCCTTGCAGTTGTGTGCCTCCGTCAACGACTTCCAGTGTACAACCATGTTTGTGTAATATATGCATGGAAGACTTTGAAGGAATTTAATAAAAAGTGTATTAAGCGTATTTTTATCACTATTTTGATATGTATGATTGCAGTGAATAATTTCCAGGAGAAACGTGCTGTCTTCACTTAGAGACTATTTTTACAGATGAGTACAGAGAACTGACAGAAACTGGAACGCTGCCATCACTTCATCATTTTATTATATTAAATATTTGTGTGAAATTTTTTCATAACTAGCGTATGAATCCTGTGTTTTGTGAGGTCAAAGTGACCTTTGACCACCAAAATCCATACAGATTCAGACATTTTATTATTATTATTATTATTATTATTATTATGTTAAGTGGGAAACTTGAGTTGTAGTCCAGGCACAAGATAAAAAAAAACAAAAAACAGCATGGATAAAAAAAACAACACATGTATAAACAAACAACATACAGACAGACAAGAAGAACAGGAATGTCTCCTTTACATATAACATACAGAATGCAATTAATACAATCTAACTAGTTCATCCTTGAGTTCAATTGGACTTTTGTACCAAACTTTAAGAAATTCCCTCCAGGCGTTCCGGAAATATTGCGCTCAAAAGAACAGGACGGACTTGTAGGTCAGAGTCACCCTGAACTTTGACCTTTGACCACCAAAATCTAATGAGTTCATCTTTGAGTCCAAGTGGACTTTTGTCCCAATTTGAAGAAATTATGTCAAAGCGTTCAGGAGTTCATCCTCACACTTCTGCAGCGGACTTTTGAACCAAAGTGGACTTTTGTACCAAATGAACATTCTTTATGAAGAATATCACATTCATTAGGATGGGAAGGGCTTCAGTGTCACAGTGACTTTGAACTTTGACCTCGGCAACTAAAATCTAATCAGATCACCCTTGAGTCCAAGTGCACTTTTTGTACCAGGTTTCTAGAAAAATTCTGTTAAAGCATTCTTAAAATATCACCTATATGAGAATGGACAGACAGACGGACAACCTGAAGACATTATGCCTCTGGACACTCCTTGCACTGGCGCGGAGGCATAAAAAACACTACATCCTTCTGAAACAGTGTACTTGTTAATTCTCTCTCTCTCTCACACACACACAGCACTTTTTGCCCTCTGCCTTGATGCATGCCAGCCTGCTGTCCATTCACCCCCTCTGGCTCATTTCTGCTGGAACTCCTCCAACGTGACTGGCTGTATAGGTTGGACGACAATTGAAATGCAAGTCAGCATACAAGGTAATGTGGGAATTCATTCACATAAACAAGACATGACAGAGCCTAAATGAGATACTGATGTGCAGGAGTTAGTGAGCTGGGGTTCTGCTGGTCGTATGTACATTTGATCTCTGTTTGGACGTTCTTTGGCCAGAGGTGTTGTGCTTTGATGTGTGGTCTTCTACTGGTCTGTTTAACCTGTGCTGCTTTTATTTGCCTCCTGGCCAGATATATCCTGATGCCTTCCCTCAATCCCTTTCTGTCCAGTATGTTTTTGTGTGTGTGTGTGTGTGTGTGTGTGTGTGTGTGAGTGTGCGCTTACATGTGTCAAAAAATGAGGAATGCAGGATGAGGATCTCAGTGGGTTTTCAGAAACTCTGCAGCACGGCTGGTATGCAATAATTATTTCTTTTCAGTTACTTGAACTTTTTTCAATAACAAAAGCAAGACTAAATTAAAATTGAGAACAGTCTGTGATTAAATGAGTGGGATTTCTTGTCAATAAATAAAGAAATGTCAAGGATGCACGAATGGACAAATTAAGTAATTGATTTTTTTAAAATGCACTCTTATTCAACAACTTGCATGCATCTGTGGCATAACATATTGTTTACTCCTGGATGTTGAAACAGAATGCTTAATCACCCAAAAATACCTCTCCCAAAGTTGTTTTAACTGCCTGACTGGTTGTGCTAATAAGCACCATCTTTCATTTCAGTGGCTGTCCCTTATTTCTCTGCCAGTAATTTTAGATGACATTAAAAAATAAAGATGAAGCAACAAAAAGCAAAACTGAACCAACAAAAGACAACAACAATGACAAGAGAGCTGGAACAAGCCAAAAAAACATGCAGACCAGTAAGTCAACATTAAGAAAATTTAAACTAACACTATCACATTATGAGGGGTTCTGGATGTGGATGTAATGTACAAATGTATAATAATTTATTCCATTATTACAGTAAAGTGAGACAGAACTAAACCAGAAATTAAACTTCAAAACACAGAGATTCAGTTAGAAGCTATAAAGGTAGCGTCACTGTAGCTCGCTTGCAGTCTGGTCTGGCGTGCTTTGGTAGTATTCCAGAGAAGGTCCTTTCAGCTCAACTCGTTAAAAGTGGTAATGGAAATGCAGATTAGAGCAGTACAGTTTAACTCAGCGCGGCCAAAACTGCCAGTGGGAAAAGCCTCATAGATGACCCACCAGTGGGTAGTGGCCAACTGGTTGAGAATGGCTGAATAGACAAGCGCAATCACACGAAAGATGGTGAGATCTGCAGCCGCAGAAATTTCCGAAATTTCTAAAAAACAAAAATCAATCAATGACTATTTTATATTTCCATCAAGAAATAGGCCTAAATTTGGTACCAAAAATAACACTGCTGTCATAATACATTATTACATTACATGTACTAAAAGTGGTCTGGGAATATAAATGTCAGACTCCATGGATAAATCCCGTGTTGAGTAGTAGAGGCTGGAAATCCAAAAGCAACAGAGAAAAGAGATGAGAGATGTCTATTAATGGTTACAAAGAATCAGCTACTTCTCTCCACTTCATTTTAACTCCAGTTTGCACTTTTCCACCATCTGGAAATGTTCCTTGATTTAGAGACAGCTGTCTCAAAGCCTCGGAAACAACATTTAGCAAACTTTTCGTTTTAATGTTTTGATGTCATTGGAGCCGTAAATACAATGAAGTGCCTTTATTCTCAGCAGCGCTGCTAAAAGCTTAGTATTTATTAATGGAACTGTGCTGTGTAAGGGCGTTTCACCAAGAAAGTAATGTGAGTACTCTACAAGACGAGCTATCAGCACACAGTACATCTTTGTAAATTACTCAAGCAATTAGCATTAGCAAAAAAAATATGCTTGCATTGATTCGAGCTGCTTCCAGTTCCCTGCAGGCAAAAGAGCAACTAGTATTGCATTGAGCCTGTTCTACATATCTCTCCCACAGAATGTGTTCTCCTGATTTATGTCTGTCAATAAAAATTACGCCTGTACAGCGTAGAGGGAGCGAATACAGAATGCAAAATTTAGTGCAATTAACAGAGGTGGTTAATCTTTTCATGTGTAAATACGTTGATTTAAACATGAAACAAACAGCATGAATAGCATTTCACAAACACAAGGTTGAATAAGGGCACGTTAATTTGCCAGAGCTGAGCAATTAGGTGGAACACAACGCTAATTTCATCTCTCTAGTCCTTTGGGATATGATAATGCACTACGCGGAGAGACATTACATGGGTAGGCACTACACGTTCATGCTTTCAAGTGACTGTTAATTATTCATTTAATATTTTTTTTAACCATGTCCAACTGGGATTGTGGCCAACAGCCAGCTCCCCAACTCGCACGATCTGCAAGAGAGATCCAGAGATATGAGAACGAAGCCGCTCCATCACAGAGACAAATGTATGAACAAATAAATGTGTCACTTGATCAGACAGTATCTCAGTGTGTGTGTGTGTGTGTGTGTGTGTGTGTGTGTGTGTGTGTGTTTGACCACCCAGCCTGTCTAAATGAAATATGGGCAGAGCAGAGCTGTCACTCAGGAGCGGCTCACTACAAAAGAAGCTGTGATGGAAAGATGAAAAAAAAGGGGAAGGGCCTCCGCACATCACTAGTTAATGTGACATGACCTTGTCCGACAAATAGTTTTGATGACCGAGCTTAGTGCAGCACACCAAAACACCAGGGGGGCCTTTTCAAATCAGGTGGTGATGAAAACCGTCCTGACTTAAAGTGCTTTTGAAAGCCAAGGCCAAGGGGTCTAAATACTGCAGCTAATATAATTAAACCAGGTTCACACAGGTCCTGAGCCCCAGGCTTTGGGTCAGCCTCCCAGCCCAGGGAATGTCTCTATTCCTGGGCTGCGGAACTGAGCTGAGGCCCCAGAAAGTCCTCAGGCCCCCTCCAGGCTTGTGCTTTTCCATTTAACCCAGTTACTAGGGGGTTTGGGAAAGGGCGAGGGGGGTAGTAATGAGAGGCACTATGGAGCTAAGTGTTGTGAAACGGAGGGGGTGGGTGGATGGGTGAAGCGATCCCTGCCAGGAGGTTCCTTAGGATCAGGACCCAGTGGCTGACCCCTTAACCTATGACCATGCAGATTAGTCCCAAGGGCCTGGAGATCGACATGGACGCTAAGCAGGGGGCCAAGCTGCTGTGGAACAACTAAGGGATTTCTGAGGCTCAGGATTTGGGAATGAGCCATGCATTTTGAGGGAGTGACTCGACTCATTTGTAAGCAGAGACGCTGCCAACAAAGACGACGAAAAAAACCAAGTGTTCTGCCTGAAAATAGTTGTCATTGCAGTGTACTAAAGTGCACTTTTTTAAAGCTCTTGATTCTAATTCAGTACTTTTTCACTTCCAAATCAAAGGTCTAAGGATAGACAAAAATGCTGAACAGATTGTGATTCTGGGCTATAAAAATGAAATTTGACAAAACTATCTTACTTCAAGGTTCATTCAGCTGAATAAGCTACAGAGTACACAGATTTCCATCATATCTGTCTACCTTAGAATGCAGTTGCTGTTCTGGAGCTAGTATTAAAGTACTGCAGGCCTGTCAAGCTGTCTATGTCTCCACATGTTGAAGTGGTGTGTTGGGGGGTGTAAAAAGAGTGATACTCGGTGTCACATGAGTTTGGAGGGTAGTGTCTTTTTGTAGAGCATACATGTGGGGAGTCTTTATCTGATCTAATGTTAGCTGCGAGCATTAGCATGTCTGGCTAATGAACGCAAGCAAATACCACATGTTGCTTTTTGCTTAATTCCCTCATGGCCCAATTGCAAATGCTCTGTGGCTCTGTACCAGTCCTGGCAGTAGGGAACCACTGTTTTAGGCTCGATATCGCTTAAATATAGGGATAACAGGACACTTATTGAGACAGTCTCTCCTGGAGGAGATTTATATAATCGGTTACTCACACATGCTACTCTTTTGCCTGTGGGGGAGTACCAAAAATAGTTGTGTGACAAATGAAAACAGTGCTACACCTAAATTAACACATAGGTTTTTTAAAAATAGGTAAACCAGCTCATTTCCCACTGCCAGAAGATGAGTTTGCGCAGGAGACCAGAGAGAAAGATGTTTTTAGCGGGAGAATCGCCAGATGTTGCTGTATACCTTAAATATCCAATGGGTAATACTTACCCGCTATCAGAATGCATTTTCACGGTACAAATAGTGAGTGACTTATTCATTTTTAACAGGGGACAGCCCAACGGGAGCACCCTCCTGCCCCAGCTTTACCTTGACTGACTTAACTGTTGCGTATGCACACAGTGTAGTCTGTGGTTCCTCAGTCACATGACCTGCAACATGCCCAGGTTAAACATAACCTCTAACCCTCCTCCCTCCACATGAGGTGTTGCATCCTGTCTGCTCGGAGTGCCGTCCGCCTGTGCAACAGTCTCTGATTTCCCGTTTCTTGACCAATTTCGTTCATTTCACTTTCAGGGCAGGATATTAGGAGCAGCCTTAAGTCCCAGCTTGTAGCATGGCTCTTTGAGCTACTTGTCACTTTGACCATAAAAACACTTCTCTATGGACTACGTAGGCTATATTATAGATCCAAGATGAAAGAAACTTCATTCAGTGCATTGAGCAAGTCTATTGCCTTTTTCTTTTTTCCATATTAAAGGCTTGCCTGTGACTTATGATGCAGCTCTGTCATGTGTGATGGTGGGCAAAAGGTGTTGGCAATAACATCACAGAATGCCTTTCCAAATGCACTAAATGAAAGTTTCCACAAGGACCTTTGTTCAAGGAATAGCCACAAAATATAACATCAAAAAGAAGAGTGAAGAAAAAAAAAGACTCTGACCTGGCAGCAGGCATTAAGAATAACTATACAGAAATAGTAAATCTTCTTGCAGATTGTCTCCTTAACTTATGTAGATCAAATAGTGGCACCAATATTAAACTGAGACAGTTTCATAAGCAGTTAAAAAGTCTCGGCTGTGCTCTCTATGGGGCTAAATTATACTTGCTGGCTCTTATAGGTCTAAATAAAAGAAATTCAATCAAAAACCAGCCAGTATCATTTTATCCGTTGGTGGTTCTAGTGTTAATTTAACAAAGGGATGAGGGAAGAACAATAATGGCTTAAGGGGTTGTACAGTCTTAAGGTTGCACAAATGACCTTTGCCGTTCCAGCGCTACCGTTTTGCTCTCACATCGCACATCCATCCTCACCATTCGCCTACATCAACACCCACGTCTCCACCTGATTAGTAATTGATCAGCAAGAGGAGCAACAAGGCTCATCAGCTGGAGGTCCCAGAGGTGCTATGTGCAAAGGAATTTCCTCAGGACTAATATCCTGTTGATGTGCACTTGGCTCACATTGATTTCCCATTCCCTGGCGCCCCTTCTCCCATACCGCTAGCCTACATCACACCAAGCCCACCCAGTTAACCAGGAAAAGAAGGCTACCCTGCTAATGTGTCTGACATCTATTAATCACACAGGAGCTGTATTTTAGTGACCACACTGTGTTTGTCGAATGTCTGATTCTGAACGCACATCACCATAACTCTCTCTATGCCCTTAGAAATAAGGGTTCCAAAAGGGTTCTTCCTTAAGGGCTGAGTTTCTACCCAGAACCATTTGTTTCTAAAGAACCTCTTTTTTTTTAAGAAGAAGAAGAAGAAGAAGAAAAGGTCCCTCGGTAGTATTTGTAATACTAAGATTTAGAACCCTTTTCATACAAAGAACTCTTTTTGGACGAAATTTTGTGCAAGGTTCTTTGTACCAAGGGTTCATGGTAGAGCCCTCTGGGTGGGTTCTAGATAAAACCCTTGGAATATAGAAGGGTTCTCAGTGAAATCTCTTGGGTGGGTTCTACATAAAAAGCCTTCAAATACAAAAGGGTTCTATGTAGTACCCCCTGGGTGGAGTATAACCCATTATAGATTCTAGACAGAACCATCTGAGAGGGTTGCACCAAAAGGGATCTTGTATGGGGACAAGCCAAAGAACCTTTTATGGTTCGAGTAAGTAGCTTTAATTCTACGAGTGTCTTATTTTGTTATTATTACTCCATCTGCTCCTGCTCTCTTCATCTTTCCTTAGCTTTGAGCAAGCCGATGGAGAAAAATGGGAATGATACTTAAAACAGGAGCAAAACTGAAACAGCAGCAGGCGGTCAGTGCGAGAGCGAGGAGAATGGCAGTCGACACAGCCAAGGGAAAATAACAAATGGAGTACATGAAGCTGAAACAACAGCCTGCCCACATGGCTCTCGTGGTAGGAAAACGGCATCACTTCTTCTTTTTCTGCTCTCTGTGTGGATGTCATTAATGTTCGCACCGCTGAGGCTCACAGCCACATGGAATGAAACTAATTCTCTGCTATTTGTGGCCTGACAAGTGGCATTACGAAGTGATAGCGGAGTTCAAAGGTCAGCTTACGTATGGCCAGATGCTCTAAATCACCCGGTAGTAAAGCAGTCTATTAATGACAGCATTATGCAGAACTTGTTTGCACATTTCTTTCCCCACAACCCCACAAGGGATTAAGCAAAAAGCCATGTTTGCTGACTAAAGGCTACACTTTGCAGTGCAAATAAAAAAGGCACCACAGTATTTTCTGGGTTAAGCTGAAAAGTAAATGGTCATTCAAAGCACACACATACCTGTCCTAATACCCAACATAAACTCTTCCTAAAAGACTGTTTTAACACAAAGGGCCTCTGTAACCTTTTAACATTATAGTATATTACTTAATCTAACCAGAATTGATCTACTGCCTCTGTGTGGAGGTGCACTAGCAGATTTCAGATGCTATGTTTCCAAGAGGTCTGTATGTGTGTGTGTGTGTGGTGTTCAAAAAAGCAACTAGCCACTAATGGCCAGGCTCCATGGGGTGGCAATATTTGTCACTCAATATTCTAATACTGGATGAATTTTAATGGCATTTGGTGCAGATATTCAAAGTAGGGCAGCTTCTAAGAATTATCTCCATTATTGATTAATCCATTGATTTTTTTTAATTATGATTATTAATTCAATCAATCAAATCAGCGAAAAGCCCAAAGACTCAGGAGATGCATCCTAATGACTTTTTTTGTCGCCCTGACTTTGTTAACAGTGCCACCAGCCAGTAAAAACAAAAACAAAAACCTTTAACCAGTCCTAAATTAGATATATATACACACAAGTCCTCTCCTTTTGGTTACTTTTGAATTTTCATTGAATTTCATAATCAAAGTTTGATATATCCAGTACTTTGAATTATGTGATGATGACTTACGTCAGGCCTATTCAATTGGCAGCCCGTGGGCCGAACCCAGCCCTTTAACGACCTCAATCCAGCCCTTTGATCATTTATAAATATGAAAAAGTATAAATAAATAATTTCTTCAGATAAAAGAGGTACTAATTAGCCCATTCAGGTTGTTCAGCACAGAGGGATTTATTTTGTTAAAAGATCTCAACTCAGGCAGTTTAATCAAGAGAGTCAAACTGAGCGACTGGTTGTGTTGTAGTAAGATCAGCTTAATTAATTAATCATTTGTTTTACATTCATCATTCATTATTGTTTCAATGATTTTATTAATATAAGCTATATTATTTATGCATTACTTTTAGTTCTAATATATATTATATTGTTTTATTGATGTAATTTATGTGTAGTAAAACTCAAGGGGATCCAATTAAATAAGAAATATTATAATAATGGTTGAGTACCTTCAAAACTAATGCCTAATACTAATCAGCCTACATCTACTGTATTTTGTGTTTTTGTGCTCATTTGAGTCAGCTGCATGTAGGCTAATTGAAATAACTAGCAGTCAGCGGCTAAATTAGCTAACCGCTAACAATGTGCAAAGCTTTGTCCATTAGCAAACTCCATAAATCACAGAGGGTTGAAGTAGACAGCTGGAGAACATCAGAGAGAAAATCAGAAAATATTTCTTCTGTAAAATATGATCCAGTTTCACCAAAATCAGTTATAAAGTTGTGTGCTTGTGCAGAGTAATCAGTTACCAGCAACACTCTTCTCTGGCTGCCTCTATTGTTTTTCCAATCCAATTCCTGTCTCATTTGTGGTCTGATAAACAGTAAATCAATCAAATGTATTGCTCCATATTGCAATTTTCCATGCTAAGACGGTGCAACGGGTCTCACATAGCCAAACCTGTCTCTGAGCTAACTAGCCTGTAAGAGGCTAAACTAGCCACTAATAACATGTAAAACATGTATGTCAATCAGAAAACTACTGTAACATAAATCAGCAGCAAGTTCCATCACAGAGAAGACCAGAAAATATTTTCATGGCTCACGAACATGGGTCCCACCCCTTAGCAGGCTTCTGGGAAGTTGGCCAATCAGAAGAAAGCAGGTTTCTAAGGGCCTTAAAGAGACCGGGGCTAAAACACCTTGTTTCAGACAGAGGATGAATAGGAGCTACTTAACAGGCTAGTATATGATAAAAAAATGATGTGTTTGAACTGTGAATCATGCAAAGCTACTCCAGTGAAAATGTTGAGCTTCAAATCAGTGTAATAGGTCCCCTTTTTAATGCGTAAATTGAAGCCAGAATGTTACATGATTTAAGAGTTAGATAAATTGTGAGTTTGGGTGGATTTTGATTGGCTGTCAGTGTTTCTATCATTCATCAAATCACTCTGAAAGTGATCCCAACGATGTCATTCATCACTGTCATTGTTGTTATGGTTGTGGTGTGGAATCCAACACCCACTTGAGTTAGAATGATTTTTAAAAAGGAAAATTTATAGTTATTGTTATTGGTGTGGGCAGCCCTTTAGACTTGTTCAAAGTTGAGCTAAAGTGCGTGTTTTAATGTTTTAAATGAGTTATTGCTTCATCCAAACGCCATTGATCTGCCTCTGAGTGGAGGTGCAGTGACAGCTTTTAAGATGCTGTGTTTCCTCTGTGTGTGTGTGTGCGTGTGAGGCGAATGACAAAGAGGAGGGAGTGAGAAAAGAAGCAACAGTATCATCATGCCAATGTTTTGATATCTCCTTTGCTGTTGACAAAGTGAGATAGTTGGAGGTAAAGATAAGGAATTATGGCTGGGAGTGGGCACGCAGGAGAGTGACGGACGGGGAGGAGATCAGAGGACAAATGCCGGGCCGTTTCAACCCGTCTCTCATGTAATCCTCGGAACACGACATAATAAAAGGAAGGAAAAAATGGCAGAGAGAGCCGTAGCAGGAAATGACAGCCGATAAACAGGCTCGACTGCTGCCTCCATTAGCCATCATTACACTGCCCACCGTGGGACAGGATACCATTTTCAAATGCAGGCGAGATCCGCAGAGAATAAGGAGCCCAAAATTATTACAGACATCTCATAAATAGATGTGTCATATCTGTCCAATCACTGTCTGGAGGGAATATCTGAATTGCCTGTCTCTGGTCATTTGCAGGCAAATCTCTCAATGGCCTCTTCATTCCCTTATTTTGTTGCTTTGATGAGAAAGGAAATGGTTCCTTTTTATCTTGATTGTGTGAAGATAGATTGTGTAACACATGGACTAATGTGCGCCTGCGGAAGGTGTTGTATTTATGGCCAAACCACCCGGATTCAGCGCATGTCATCATATGTGAACTTCATTGAAATTACTGACGAGGTGATTTATTTTTTGAGCTCTTCTCCTGGATAACAACTGATCAGAGGTGGCAAAAGCACACACATACTTTTCTCAAGTTGAAGTACAGACACTTGTGTCAAGAAAATTGTCTGGTAAAAGTATAAGTGCTGATTCGACTTCTTTACTCAAGTAAAAGAATAGGCTCTGAAATGTACTCCCAAGTATAAAAGTAAAAACATTTTCCCCTCTGAGGGACATTTCTACCAGTTGTCTCTGTGCGAAGCTGACTGAATCTCATCTTTTCTCTGCGGTCGAGTCTCCCTCTCCCCCTGTTTCATCTTGTTATACCTTTCACGTTGTTCTCATCTTGTTACATCTCTTGTCTTATGTCATTTTTCGTCTTGTTACATCTTTTTTCTTTTCTTATTATGTTGTTTATGTCTTCTAACATGTTGTTGTTACATTGTTTATGCTGTTTTTCAGCTTGTTTTTGTGTCATTTTTCATTTTGTTACGTCTTTTTAATCATGTTAAATCCTGTTATGTCCTCTTGCGTCCTTTAAATCTCTCAGGTCTTATTACATTGTTCTTTGTCTTGTTACATACTTTTTCGTATTGTTGTGTTGTTTATGTTGTTTTTCGTCTTGTTACGTCACTTTTCGCCTTGTCATGTCTTTTTGTCCTGTTAAGTTGTTTATGTTGTTTTTCATCTTGTTATCTCATATTTTGTATTGTTACATAATTACCATGCCATTATGTCATTTTTGATTTTGTTACGTCTTTACGTCTTGTTATGTCTTACGACGCTGTTTGTTGTTTTGTTTCTTCTTTTATGTCTTGTTACATTATTTGCCCTTGTTGCATCTTTTTCATCTTGCTACTTTGTTCATGTCGTTTTTCATCTTGTCATGTGTAGTTTTTCATGTTGTTACTTCTTTTTGTCTTGTTACCTCTGTGCCTAATATACACTGATGGATACACGGAGGAATCGTCTTTTTTGTGCGTTATTGTCCCATCCATTTAGGTTGAAATCAGATGAAAAAAAGAAATAAATAAAAATTCCCCTCAAATGTATTAAAACTAAGGTAACAAGCCTGTTTTGAAAATGCAAGGAGTATAAAGTACATATATGTGTGTTAAAATAAGGGGAGTAAAATTAAAAAGTTGTCAGAAAAATAAATACTCAGGTAAAGTACACATACCTGTAGACTTTACTCAAGTACAGTCAGTAGAGTATTTGTTCTTAGTTACTACCCACCTCTTCAACTGATCTGGTCCAGATTTCGACACCTGACGTTAAAAAGGAATTCATCTCTGAGGTTGTTTTACATTCTTTGGAGAGGCCTGAGGGAAAATCTTGCAAGCGTTAAGGAATCTGACAAGACAAAAACATAAAATAAACATCAAACTTTATTTAAACAGTGCAGCTATCAACCATCTGACCTATTAGCCTGTGTGGTTGAAGGTGCGTGTGTATGGGGGTGGAGGCGGGGTGAAAAATGCCTCTCATTTTTCACTGTAACTCTTTGTTTTGCTGAAGCTGTGCTGGGGATATGACTGTGCACTCCTTTATCGCGTCTGAAGAGGAAAGAGAAAAATCACCCCACCGAGAACAATAGCTGCTGAAAAGTGACAGGGAGAGAGTTGAAATGGCAGCCCCCGAGATGGATGACAAAAAATCTCTCAGCTTGCTTTTCCTTTCTCTTGCCTTTTCTCGGTGTCGGGTGGGAAATATGACCCAGCTAAAAGCCTTCACATATGCTCCGCTCCTCAGCTTTTTGTTTGTGTAATTGCTGAAGTGCAGCTAATTACCATATGCTCCAAGAAGGGAGACAAAAAAAATCACAATACATGTGAGTAACCTCGGAGAGACGAGGACGATAAATGCTTCTTCATTTGGAGGCAATTCTTCTGCAAAATAGTGCAATTAAAACAGAATTTGTCTTTGTCTATCAGATACTTGAAATTAAATACATTACCAAGCTATCATTTATTCCAACAACTGGTATTTGCATGTTGTTGAGATTTTATAATGGATTTCATCAATTCAAAACACTGCCTGTCTTATTGTGCTGGAAGCTAAACTTATATGGTATTAAAGGAGCAATCTGTAACAATTGTGTGTCGAAAACTGAGTGCAGCAGTCCAGACTGCAAGTTGGAATCATAGGCTGTATATTAAATAGGCTGAAATCCCATTCAGTATACAATCTATGGTTGAAGCAAGTTGTTTCTGTGAGATAAAATGTTATTTCCTGATTCTTTCAGAGCACTTAAATTCTAAAGCACAAATAAACACATCCACACCTCGGAACTACACCGGATTTTGTGTGAATACAGCCGATGCGATCCTCAGTCTGCTCTGCCTGTGTGTGTGTGTGTGTGTGTGTGTGTGTGGGTATCTCCCTCTGCAGCTCTCACAGACAGAGTATTGTACTGTATTAGCTGGGGGCTGCACTCAACTGCGAAACACAGAAAAAAGTGAGAAAATAAGAATAGGCAGTCATACGTGATGATTGAGATTTTTAGACCTTTAAACAAAATTTAGAATAGGGCAGTCTGGAAAATACAATTTTGGATGAACTCTGTAGTATTTTTGTTCATAAAGTGGGGCAACCATAATTTTTGGAACTCTTCTGCTACACATTGCACAAACTTCATGTTGAATCATTAAATATCATTACTGACCCACATCCTACCAACATTTTTAAAGCTCTGGGCTCCATGGGTACCCCAGTCAGTAGGATTAAGGTTGATATAAATTCTCTGACCTCTACATTATCAGTGTTGGGAGTAACACGTTACAAAAGTAACGCAATTACAGTAATGTATTACTATTTGCTGTAATGCAGTAATATAACGCATTACTAATAACATTTCTGTAATATTATACCACTTACAATCTAAGCAATGTGCGTTACAATGCATTTTAACCCGATTAGGTGCTGTTTTTTATGAACTCACCAACACCGTGAAACATCCCGACAACAGAAAAAAATCCGCAAGTAAGTCATTTCCTGTTGCTAGAATTCGCTAAGATGACTACAGACACGGATTTGCGAGATGGACACACTCCCATTATTTTCAGTTTGTCAGAGAACAAGAACATAATAGTTAAGTGCAATCTGTGTGCGACACTGAGGGAACTCTCTACTTCAAAAAAATAGCACTAGTAACCAGGGGCGCCGATTTATGTTTCTGCTGGTGGGTGCTCACCGTGCTTGCATGACTTGTTGCTATTTTGACACGCGCGCACATTCGTCTCACAGCAAAACACACATTAGATCAATTAACAGCAGCAGCCGCAATAAACACACGTATGCTCTGTCCTACACGCGCGCGCACACACACGCACGCACGCACACGCTCTCTATCACAAACATACAGTCTACACACTGGTGATGCATACGAGGAGTCAATGTCAATGTAACCTAACGCAAAAGGCTCCGATGAAGATAAAGGAAAAACAAAATCCACAATCCAACACCACAGCCTGGATTGAATAGCATACCGTAACCGTATAGGCCTGTAAGTGTGACTGGAACTGTCCGCTGTGCTGAAAGTCAGTATAGGTAAACAATAACATAGCCTACCAACTCATCAGCAACTAGGCTACTTCACTTATTCATTAATCACA
>JAJHUR010086659.1:0-13095 GCA_027495735.1 Lutjanus campechanus
ATGTCCTTGTGAAACAATGTTTGTGTATTTTATTTATTTGCTTTTTCACATTGTAATTGTATTTAATAGCATTTGTTATTGTGCTGATCCAACTTGACGGAGCTTAAACGCATTAAGATGTTTGTATGGGCACATGCAGAAGGCCGTTTGTTAATTCTTAACAGGGGGGGCGGGGGTGGATCCGGTTTGTTTTCCATCATCCACGACTAGCGAACCGACTCTTTTGGGTCTGAAAAGTTAGTTTAAAAGTTAAAATGACATCAGGGTGAAGAAAAAAGTCACAGTTGCTACTTCAGCACCACGGACAGCGCCATGGATTCATGGTCCGGGGCCACGAGCTGTGTTTCCACCCAGAACTTTTAGAACCAGGAACGTCTGTTCGAGGACCTGCGAAGGCAAATCACCCCACTGACAAATGAAAAGGTGTCAGCTGTTCTCACACCGAGCGAACGTCAGATTGTTTCAGGTTTTTTTGAGGATGTCCTCAACAGGGTGAACGACATATTTGACCCTGGTTGTATTTTTGCAAAGTTTTGCGCACGTTTGCTTCACCTCCAACCTTTTTTTTTTCTTTGGTCAAAATCAAGGCTGACATCCTTAACATTTCGGTTTCCCCTCATCAAAGCAGTCAACGGGGACGACGAGAGTCTCATTAACCAGACTGAAAATTGGCGCATTAAATATGATCCACAGGATTCTTTTTTAAAGAAATAAAAATGTCAGAAAAAAGGACCTCAAAAAGGGGCAAGGTTTGGGGAGGAAATGTGAGAGCTGTTTGGAGTTACAAGTAACTAAACTTTCCCCCAACTATAATATAAGAAAACTTATAACTTGTAACAGTGCGCTACGATATCACTCGAAATATATCCGGACATTTATTCGCCCTCCATCCACTCACTCGCTCGCTGTATAGTAGGAAGAAATATTCGCTGGTGGACTCAAGCGGGCAAACCCTCCTCCTGGTGCCCCCATGTTCAAAAAACATGGCAGAAGTGCCCTCTTGGATGCCCCTATGATAGATAAAACATGATAAAGTGCCCTCTACAGTGTCTTCCAATGGACAAAACATGATAGAGTGCATCATGAATTTCAGCATGCTGGTGCTTCTCCACAGACAGCTGATGCCTCTTATTTTGCCGCTGATCTGACGACAGCCTGAGCCCCCAACTGGCCGTGTTACGCATCAGTTTTGCTTGTGACTTAACAACAATTATACTTTGTTATTAGTCCATCTGTCGTAAGCTTTCCTCTGTCACTCCATTTTGATTTGTCACATTGAACAAAAAGGAAACTGCCGGCTGAAACAAAATGCTACACGTCCTCAGCCAATCAGTAATGTTCAGCACTGCGAGCTCCACCCCCAAAGTTCATGTTGTTTTGGAAAGTACTAACATAATATAATGTCCTTGGAACTTAATTTAGACCAGAGGGGGTTCCTTCAAAGGTTCCTGGTCTCTGAGGAAAGTTCCTGCGGTGGAAACGTGGCTACAGATTCTATCCTGCACAAATCTCGATCAGATAAAGGATCAATGAGTCAGGCAGACTAGACTATCAGATTCAATTAACCTCTGTCCCTGCAGTCTCTCTGCTACCAGAGGATGGAGAGGGAGGTTGGCGGGTTAACAAGGGGGATGTATTTTGGTCATTTTTGCTAACAAAGGAGGTGGCACCCCCTCCTCCTCTCCCCTCAAACCTCCTACTGGCTATGGGCATCTGTTCGTACGTATGTGTGTGTGTGTGTGAGTCTGTGTGTGTGTTATCACCCCCCATCTGCACCACAGAAGGGGAATTCAATAGAGTAAAATATTCATTTTGATCTGATTTTGCTTCTGTAACTCCAGCTGAGTCTGAGTTTGGCTAAAAATTGTTTTTGCAGCACATCAAAACAACACTTTTTTTTTGTTGTGAAAGGATTAATCTTCTTGGGCAAAACATTTCCTTCATTGCATAATCACAAATCACAAAAACATGAACGCGACGCACCGTGACAAATATGAATTAGATGTCCTGTAGGAGCCAATGCAGCAGAGAGGCGTCTGTAAAACCTGAAGTTTTTAACACAACTGTCATGTCTTCCTCAGGCCTCTGAACTTCTGGCTGAGCTACGCCCTCTCCATTTTATACTGCAGCGAGAACAACCAGGTCGGTGTTTACAGCGACGAGAGCCGCAGCTGCTCCTGCCCCTTCACCCATCCGCCTTGCCAGGGCGTCATTCCCTGCTCCGTGGGCGATGGTCCCCGCTGTGCCTCCTGTTCTATGGAGAACCGGACACGCTGCTCCAGCTGTAACCCCGGCTTCACCCTGACCCAGGGCGCCTGCCGTCCCGCCGTGCCCGACCCCACGGACCCCTACCTGGGCTTGGAGAGCGACCGCGACCTTCAGGACCTGGAGATGCGCTACCTGCTCCAGCGGCGCGACCCACGCATCGCTCTGCATGCCGTGTTTGTGAGCAATGACGTGCGCGTCAACACCTGGTTCGACCCGTCCTGGAGGAAGAGGATGCTGCTCACGCTCAAGAGCAACCGGGTGAAGTCCAACCGTGTTCACATGCTCCTTGGACTCGCCCTCCAGTTTTGCCTCACCAGAAACAGCACTCTGGAGCCGGCGTTGTCTCTGTTTGTGAATCCGTTCGGGGGCAGCCACTCGGAGAGCTGGACCATGCCTATAGGTCAGCACGGATACCCCGACTGGGAGCGGACCAAGCTGGATATCCCCCTGGACTGCTATAACTGGACGTTGACTCTCGGAAACAGATGGAAGAGCTTTTTTGAGACGGTTCATTTCTACCTGAGGAGTCGTATCAGGGACTCCGGGGTGACAGGAGGAAACAAGAACATCTTGATGTACTACGAGCCCCCGGAGGCGACGGAGCCGTCCAACAACATCGGCTACATGAAAGTGAACAGCATGCAGCTGTTCGGATACAGCGTGCACTTTGACCCCGAGGCGATCCAGGACCTGATTCTGCAGATAGACTACCCGTACACTCAGGGATCACAGGACTCTGCCCTGCTGCAGCTGGTGGAGCTGCGATACAGGGTTAACCGCCTCTCGCCTCCGGGGGCCCCACACGTGGACCTGTTCGCCTGTCTGCTCCGCCACAGACTCAAACTATCCAGCGCAGACGTGACCAGGATACTCACTGCCCTGCAAGCTTTCAGTGCCAGACAACCAAACCACGTGGAGTACGAGGCAAATAAACTGTGTAGTTAATGGCCACTATTTGATGTTTTGTACTATTTCCTTGCCACAAACAGGCCTGTATCCTTTGTCAGCTGGATCCATTTGTGTCAAGTGTGTGGTATGTTGTTCAAGGCTTTGTTGTACATACACTATGTGCAATTAAATTTGATGTTTTTAGCATCTCAGTGTAGTTTTATGGATTAAAGCCCCTGAAAACTTGCTTTCACAAGAATTTATGAAACATTTGTGAATGAATAATCAAAGAAACCCAGGTATGATTTATTAATATTTCAGTATTCATCTGGACTGTGAACAGATTTGTTTAAATGGACAGTTTGGATTATTTGATGTAGGGTTGTATGAGGTTCTTATCCCACTAAACAGATTAATATCGGTTTGAATTTATGCTATGTTTTAGAATATTTTCGCTGCTTTACTTTGACTTTTCTGGGAGGAAATCACCACCATAAAAGCCAACTATGGTTCTCTCCAAACCAACCAAACTCCACAGGGGAAATCAATGATTTTACCCCGCAGAACATGGGAGTTTCTGGTCTTCTACAGTCTCAATCTGATACTTTGTTTGTGTTATTCTGTGACTTTGGTGAACCCGAACTGTCCTTTTAAGTCGTCTTGTGTCACAGTAGCTCCATTCGCAACATCATAAACAACAAACATCAGGACAAAAAAGACAAAATACATCCATTCAACATGACATTACAACCACAAAAGTTAAGACAGAAGGTGACATTCAAAACCCTTTAACATTTGATCTGGGATTGAGCTCCATATTTAATTTTAAAACTGATGCACAAAAGAGTTTTTCAGTCTAAACTTACTGAATCACGGGACCTCGTATCTCTGATTCGATGCTAATAATCTGCATTCACCACTCAGGTCACGGTCGGGATTAAAAGCAATGTTGTTGGGCAATCTTAAAGGGATAGTTCACCCAAGAAATATTATAAAATTATAATATATTATCTACTCACCCTCATGCTGATTGAAAGTCAGGTTTATTTTGTCAGTCCACAAAACACTGCTGGAGTTTCACATGAAAACAGTGTTGCAGAATCTCCCAAACAATGGAAGTGAATGGTGACCAGTTTTCAAATGTTAAAAATATATGGAAAAAAGCATAAAATGCCTCCATACTGCTCGTCTGGTGTAATCCAAGTCTCCTAAAGTCCCGACATGCTGTTTGCACACCGTCACACCACAAACACACAGTTCAGACAGTGTGCACGTGAACGTGGCTCCAAGTTAAAGATCTACAGTGAAGATTCAGGTTAAAAACATGGTGGAAATAACTTGTTTTAGTCAACTTGGCATGTCGGGGCTTTAGAAGACTTGGATTACACCAGACGAGCAGTATGGAGGCATTTTGTTTTTATTTTGTTGTTGTTTTTTTACATTTGAAAACTGGTCACCATTCACTTCCATTGTTTGGAAGATTCTGCAACACTGTTTTCTTGTGAAACTCCAGCAGTGTTTTGTGGACTAAAAAAACTAAACCTGACCTTCAATCAGCATGAGGGTGAGCAGATCATGACTGAATTTTCAATTTTGGCTGAACTATCCCTTAAATATGTTTTTATGGTCGGCTGATTCACAGAGTTTCTCGAGGTCGACCTTCAGTCTTTGAGCAGATTTTCATTTGGTGGAGCAGTTTTAACATCAGAGCAGCGGACAAACTTGTTCCACTGCTTGTTTTTTGTCCCAAAAGACCCACAGGCGGCTGAAAAAATAAATTCTTTGTTTTGTCTTTTTGCAGACAGGCTCAGTGTGATCTTTCCATGACAAATGACTGTTGATCTGCTTAATTTTGTCTTTATGATTGACAATAGGAACTTTATGAGAGTCAGATGATGAATCTCCTTCATAACACGATAACTCAAACAAACTCGCAGATCGAGGCAGTGGTAGATCAACAGTTCCCACGTTCAGTGAGGTAAAATGATTTCGTCTGTGGAGTTTGGTTGGTTTGCAGACAGCAACGTTTGGCTCGGTCACTGCTGCTGCTGACTCCATCCACAGCAAGTCATTACTGAGCAGCTGCTTCTGCAGACAATGGATAAATACCTCATACAAGCCCACAGTAAATAATGCAAACTATCCCTTTAACAGTGGCATGGCAACATAATCAGACAACCTGTCATCATGTCTCGATTCCAGTGTTGCTAAACTGATTGGTGCATGGAAATACAAGTACATGACATCACCTTTTTCCACACTTTGCCTCGCCAACGTCAATCCAGTGAGAAAAGCAAAACACTAAAAAGAAGATAAAAACAGAAATGTCCTGTAAACTGTTCCAGCCGTGGCAGAAAAGAAAACATTGTCCTCGTGTACGAGCTCGTCGCTCACGAGAAGCTGATTGAGGAGATAATTTGTCACGGCCTTTAATATTTGTGTCACGTTACGTTTTAATCATTTTTACACAAAACGCCAGCGTGCATCAAAATGTCCTCGCAGGCTTCTCGGTTATCTCACTGGAGAGTCGTAGTGGTGTGTGTGCTGTGTTGTTTCTGCCCATCTGGAGCCCCAGAACACAAGGTCTCCATTCTCCATTGAGGGAATAGCCTTGGCACAGATTACTAAGTATATAGTGAGAGGAGGGAGGGTCGGAGCAGCCCTCCTCTGTTCCTCCATCGCCCCCGTCCGCCATTCACAGTTACTGTGATAGATGAGCCGGGGCGCCGTGGAGACATGCCCAGCATCAAACAACAGTAGGCTAGGTATCAATGACGAGGATAGTGCTCGAGCCCGCGCGCCGGAGCGAGTTGGACCCTCACAAGAGTGACTCCGACCAAAAGGGAAATCAGCTTTAATCCGCCAAAGGCTGTCGACAGCGGAGCCGCAGGCTAGCAGCATGGTGCAGCTTTTATTAGACCGGCATCTAAAGAGCTCGTGGCAAAGACGTGGCTTCATCAAGATGCACCGGACAAGTTTCTCCTGAGATTAAAGCCAGACACAATCAGCTCTGATGCCACCGTTCAGAACGAATGTAAAGAGAGTAAAAAATAAAACCTGTTTAATCAGTTTATGTGGCACAAAATGGATTGGCAACTGAAATCAGTCCTCAAGGCACCGGTTTCATTACAGGTTTAGCATCTTCCACAGGCCGCATTTTACTTTAAACATTGATTTTACAATGTTATTGATCAATTTTAGGACACAGCTGAGTCGTAACACAAGTCTTTCTCTGACAGTCGGTGCCGGCTGCTTTATTCATATGTTAAAATCACCCGCCGCTTCTTTCCCCTTTACGCTCTCATTACAAAAAAGTTATTTTATTTTTAGCAGTTTGTGCAGTAGAAGTAGTCGTGTGTTTAATTGACTGCAGGGAAATGGGGTTGTGTGTGTGTGTGTGTGTGTGTGTGTGTGAGGAAGACAGTGGATCTGGACCAGGTCCCAGTAAAGGGTTAACTCCTGTGGTTAATAAGCGAGCATCTGGTGTGTTTTAACAAAAAAAATTAACAAGCAAATTTTCTGCATCTGGGTGTGAAAATGTGGTGCAGTGTTACTGGAAGTGGTCCAGCGAACCTCTCGGGTGATTTTGACAAAGAGTGTTGTTGTTATGAGCAGTTCTGGCTCATGAGGCGGTTTGAGGACGCACACCTTCAGATCAGTTCGAGAAATTGTTCGAAGGTTTCACCCCAGACTGAGTTTAGGACTGAGGTCTAGACTGAAGATTTTAAAGAGAGTTTTTTTTGGTTTTTTTGTTTGAATTGAATAGGAATTGAAGCTTCGTTTGCCAACAGAAAGCAATTAAAAGGCCAACAAAAAGTTTTTGTGCCACTCAAGGGTCACATTAAGAGGAAACACGGGCCAAAAACTTTTAAGAGCTTCACTAAACCTCAAGGAGTATATTTACCAAGAAAGAATTGTACAAATAGACTCATTCCACACTCAGGTGGTTTTAACATGTGACACAGGAAGATAACTGCCGAGCTCCACACGTCTGAATGTGTGGAGGAACATTTCTGCCGATATGACGGAAAAAAAAGATCTATAAGTCATCATAATCACGACTTATTATCTCAAGATAAAGATTTAGTATTTCAGTGTAATGATTTAATATTTCCTGTAAGTCGTTCTAATGTGAATCTTTCTCAAAATAATAACTCACTATCTCAAAATAAAGATTGAATATTTCAAAATGCTGAGTTAGTGTGAAAACATTTTCTCAACATTATACATAACTTAACATTATTTGAGACACTAATTATTGTTTTCAAATGCTAAATAATTATTAAAAACACTCAGTTGTTATTTAGATACTAAATCGTGATTTTTTAAAATTCTAAATCATTATTTATCTAACTTTGGTTTGAAGAAGACTGCACAAAAAAGTATCAAGAGGAAAATGACTTAAATGGTGAAGTACAGTATGACTCATTTGAGAATAATATATAATTGGACTCTAGTTATTAAAGCATGAATGTGTTCATCAGTTTAATGTTGCGGCTTGTAAATGTGGAGCTGATTTTAAATACTTTATACATGTTTCAGATTGTTAATCTCAAGATACAAAGTAGAGTGAAAGTGTGAAGCAGCAGAAACTGAAAATACTCAAGTAAAGTAAAAGTACCTCACTGTTGTTTTTCAGTACTTATTTACGTTACAGCACTGTTAAACATTAATAAGTTAAATAGTTTAGTAGATGAGATCAGACAGCTTCACTTCTGTGGCTTTGTTAAAACCTCCAAATAGTTTGTCTTCACTTGCTGCGATCGTGTGAAGCAAAACGGAGAATAACATCATCTTGTTTTTTGATTTTTCAAAATCACTAAAACTTCCCGTGTCCACATTTAGGAGAATATGCTCTTTCAAAAGGAGTTTGATGAGAAAACAGATCACATGTCTGCAGGAGCTGGTTTGCTCAGTAAGTATAACCGGTGGAGTCGACTGGACTCACGTGTTGTCTGCGTTGTGTTGTGATGAAGAAGCCCAGATATCTGTGGAGGTGATCTCTATTTACTTCTGACAGCAAGAGGGAAAGTTAAAGGAGCTATATGTAAGAGTTGGCCATCAGTCAAATGTTCATACTCCAAAAAATTACAGGCAGCATATCACCAGAAAGTTGGTGTGTCCACTTCTATCATAAGAAACAAGGAAATGCACAATCCCTCACAGCTAACAAATATAAAGTTACACACTTATACAGTTAGCTACCTTTATAAGCTAATGCTAAAACAGGTTAGCATTAGCAGATGTTTCCTTGCCAGTCTAGAGGAGTTCAGCATCAAACGTCAAGAGATGTCTCCAGTTACAGAAAGCGACAGCGGCAGTGTTGCTTCTGTTTCTATCACCTCTTTCTTTCCTGTCAAACATGGCATCTGGTCCTCGGAGCGACGCGGCCCAAAAGCATCTGAACAAACGTTTTGAGAGCCTCGCTAAACCTGAAGGATTATCTGTGCAAAGAAAGAAGAAGTCACTGCTAAAGATACGGAATAAGTTTTGCCACCATTACAGCAATAGTTCCACATTTTGGGAAAAATGTTTGTTTGCTCTCCTGCGAGGATTTAGATGAGACAACAGACCTCGTGTCTGCAGGAGACGGGCTGGTGTGTAAGCGTGCTCCAAACAAATAGCAGGCAGCATATCACCAGGAAGTTGGGTTGTTCAACCATATCGTTAGAAACGAGGAAAACATAATACAATTAGCAGTTAGCATTAACAACTGTTGCAGGTTCCGCATCAAACTTTAACCTTTTACTCATCAAAAACCATCTCCAACACAAAAGTTGATTTTTATTTTACTTCCATTTCTCTCCATTTTTTGGTTCTTCTTTCTTTGGCAGTGAACATTTTTTCAAATTCATACTCTAAAATTAATTGCAGGCAGCATGTCACCAGAACGTTTGTGTATCTACAGCTAACAGGTTTTTTTTATTTCTTTTAAAAAGCTGAACATGTTTTCACAGCCTTGGAACAACAGGGCCTAAAAGCCTCTGAACAAACCTTTTCAGAGCTTCACTAAACCTCAAGGATTACAGGTGCAAAGAAAAGAAAAAAGTCACTGCTAAAGATACAGAGTAGATTTTAAAACCCTTTTGGAAAAAGGTCTTTCTTTCTTTCAACAAACAAAACCCAGCTAACTTGGCAAACGAACACTGGCAGTAACCTTTATGAGCTAATCTCTAAATCACTAAATACCCAATGTTAACATTAAAGGGATACGCCAACATTTTTTTTTCGTATCTTGCCTCACTCCCGAGTCCATGACAAGCAGATAGACACCAGGGAGAGACGGGCAGAGCTCGCCCACCGCTAATTAGCTTAGCTCAAACACTGGGAGTCAATAGGAAGCGTTAGCCTGCCTCTGCCTACAGTCATCAGATAAACTCTTCAGCAAC
Source organism: Lutjanus campechanus (assembly GCA_027495735.1). Classification (NCBI taxonomy): domain Eukaryota; kingdom Metazoa; phylum Chordata; class Actinopteri; order Lutjaniformes; family Lutjanidae; genus Lutjanus; species Lutjanus campechanus. Next base: position 9,546 of record JAJHUR010086659.1, read on the forward strand.
TCTAAACGGTCCTGTGCGCTTGTTGTGACTCGTTTTTTTTTACCGCACTATGTTACGTTATCTATTTTTAGACTAAGATCAGCACTTCATGTAATTTTTTTGAAAGAAATACATTCGAAACTAAACCGCAGGGCGCATGTGCGCCAGTAAACAGCTGAGGAAGAAAGCAGAAGATGATGAGATGAAGAAGAGCTCATGCAGTAGATCGGTGAAAGTGATATTGCACTCTTAGATAATCACCCACTCAGTATGTACTCACCACTATGCCGATGTGAAGATCTTCAGTTCACAAAACAATCCTGGAGTTTCAGCAGAAAACAGGGTTGCAGCTAATGGCAGTGAAGGGAGACCAAATTTAAATGTAAAAAAAAGAAAGAACACAAAACAAACACAAAATGTCTCCATCCTGCTCGTGTGGTGTAATCCAAGTGTCCACGAGCCGCGACATTAAAATTTAACCGCAAAATTTAACTGTAAAAGACTAAATTGCTAAATTTAATTTAAATAAATTAAATTGTTAGGTCTAGATAACAAGTAGTCTTTCTTTCTTCTTTTGTTTCAGATGGAATATTTCGCGTGACCTTTTAAAAATACGTCGCCAGAATTAAACGTGACAAAAACAAACATCCTTCTCACGGCATCCGATTCTTCAAAATCCTCTTTGTTACGTCAGGAGAATATTAATCAGAAAACACACCCGTTCCTAAACAGAGCAGTGACCAGCCAGCAAAGAAAGAGCTGATTTTTAAATAACGGCCAGAATGTGAACTTGCTGTTACGAATGGAAACAACTGAGACAATAATGAGAAAATCCACAGGTTAAATCTAAATTTGATTGGAACAATGAGGGGGTTTGCTCTGTTTAATGTCTTACTAATCGCTGTGTAATGGCCTGCTTCTGTTGTTTACCAGGAGCACGCTGTCTGTGCTCTCTTACAGGCGCTGACTTGATGGTTTTTTGTTTTTTTTTTACAGTCTGAGGAAACAGGAAGCTCGATTTCGGATCCTGTTAACGCGTCCTGTCTGTTAGTTCTGCTGATTTATTTCTTCGCAGTCATGTTTCGATTTGGCTCCTTCTAAGAGCTGCACGGCTCATCCTTGGGTAAGTTTCTCTAGTCAATACTTTAGAATAATTTTGATGAGCTTGACCTCGACGCTTTTGAAGAACTTATACAGAATGTATGCTGATACACTGATGCTATTGGCTTCGCACTCCACTTGACCTGCAGAGATTTATGCATCAAAGACGGCGTTTCCTCTCGGCGCTGATAAGTCTGAATATATGTTGCGATAATATGTTAAACCCCCCATATCCAAATATTTTTTTACAAGATTCCTTCTTCATCTATTTTTATTCAAGTAGAAAATTTGCATATGTGCTCCTCTGCTAATGAATTCTGGGTCAAATCTTCAACAGTTCAAACCAAACAAACCAAACCCACTGAGGGAACAAGAGGCTGCGGGGATAAAGAAAGGTACACATGCTTGGAGAGGTTTTATCTCAGGCCAGAGCAGGAGTATAAATGTGTGCAAGCGGCTATGCAAACACACGCATATACGTACATACATACACACACGCACGCACACACACACACACACGGGGCAGAGGCTGAGTGATAAGCAGGAGCTCTGGGTTGGCAGGGTTGTGGGCCTCGGAGGAAACATGAGTTAGACTAATGTGTGTGTCTGTTTAACAAGCATGCTGGTGATGGGAGGCAGGGGCTCAGCGAAGGGGAAGAGTTTATGGAGAGGACGACCCCATGGGAGGCATCAGGAATAATAGCTGACGATACGTCAGAGCAGCCCAGACAGCTCGCTTTAAAAGCCATGAGGGAGAAATTTCTTGGAAACTAACTGTAGAACTCCGCTTCTTCTTTTGAGACCTTTTTTTTTTTTAAATGAAAAACACAAAAGACACAAATGAGCAGGTAACAGGTTTTTTGATCACCATGTTTCAACTTTCAACTTGCATTTGCAAATACTCGGGCTCCTTCGGTGACTGTTGACCTAATTGGACGACCGCAGGTGCCGTCAGCATTTAATAAGGAAACCTTTTGTCTGCAGGAGATGTGGGTGGGCAACGGAGGCTTTCGTGCAGCTTTTCTCTCTTTCGATCTTAAATGCCGTCTACTGAGAGCTATTAAGACTCCATTCAATTAGCATAAGGGCATGTTAATTTAGAAAATTAAGAGCGGGGCCGTGTTCTGGCAGCGGTAATAAGGGCTCTAATGCAGGCTGGAATAATGATAAGACATCAAATAATGTGACGCCGGTCTAACAGTGTAATACGATCTGACACACCATTGTTTGAATATGGTGTCACGGCTCGTGAAGATATTCAACGCCGCCACTTCAAACTGAAAACTTCAGATCGGCCTCCTTGTGGAGACTGACTGACGGCTTTTCAATGCAATCCTGACATTTCGTCACTGACGTTCACACTGTCGGTAATGCATCTCTAAGATGTGGGTATTTTCATGTCAAAAGTATCAAATGTTAAGTGGATTTAACTTTTTGACAGTGTGGAAAATCCTCTCAATCAGCATGAACTCTAGACCATCTTTTGACAGTAAAAATAGCACAAAATAAACCGAGACAGATGGAGTGATGAAACTCTGTCTGTACGGCGAGGTGACAACCCCGACATCTGATGTCAGGGGAGAGTCTGAGATACAGTTTAGTGTTTAAAGGTGAATTTTTCCAAAATACAATGCTTAGGCTCATACAAAAATAATCCCTCTCAAAGGGTGGTGGTGCCTGCATCTTCAGAGACGCTGCCCTCCACCTGTACCTTCTTATTTTCTCTCTTCTATTTTCTCTTTTCGGTTTTCCGTACTGTGCTAGCTTAGACATTATTACAAGAGAACATAGAAAATAAGTAGAAATGTTGGACGTGATCCTTATCTTATGAAAAAAGACAGATTTTTGGACTGAAATGAAAGATTTGCCGGCTATCGAGGCGGTAAATATAGTAGAAGTTTAGTAGAATAGTAGAATTCTCTGGGCGTCTTCATTGGAGAATTCAAACGTGTTTTGCGCAATTGTGAGTAGGCGCATTTATCTCTCGGTAGGAGTTCATTTTCAGGGTCTCACAGTTGCCGGAGACAAACGGCAAAGATCCTCAAAAATATCAAAAAATATCTCTGCACACCTGCATGTAGGACAGGTGCCCTTTCTACTGGTACTAGTTCTACTTAGTAGAAAGCGAGACAGTGTGCGGGAGTCTGTCTAGTTTTCCTCATGTTAAATGAATATGTTGATATGTTGATATGTTGGTGCATACAAACACAAATACTGGAAATAAATCAGGATTAAGGCAAGTACTCTTAGAAAAACAGCATAAATAGAAGAGTAGCGAATACACAATAAATCTCAAGAAAAAAATGAAAGTGTGCAAAAAGTGTGCGAAACAGAAGAACAATATTCACAAATGTTCCTGATATTTAAACAGATAGATGGATGACGTGGCTCCAACTCACTATTTGGATTGCAGGACTCGTTTTAGGACACACAGTTGCTACATATTGCTCCTTTAAATAAGGAACAAGTT